>JAUNZO010003548.1:0-54495 GCA_031894775.1 Chloris gayana | reverse complement strand
TCCAAATCACTCTAAGCTGTCATGAAGATCCAACATTCATGGTGACACTTGTTCTTCTAGCACTCAAGCACTTCTTGGGATGCGAGTTGAGAGATACCTCATTCGCGAACTTTGGGTTCCAAAAGTAGCATAGAGTATTCCAAAGGTATCGTGATTCACATGGTGCACTCTTCGGGGTAAAGGTATCGATGGAGGAGAATCGAGGTGACTTGCAAGATGGAGCAAGGAGTTTGATTAGGTAACAAGGGTAAGGGATCGATTAAGCAAGAGAAGTTCTTCATGCAGATGGTTCCATCAAGAAACGCGTCTTCAAGCACCAGAAGAGATTTAAAGGTAGACTATGATGAAGGGGATCATATATGATGAGATTACTAGAAAGGGGTCCTTATATTAACGTTCATTTTTACGGGTTTCGTACCCACAGTCAAGCATGACTCGATACCAATTGTAACAGTCCGATTTTCATCAAAGGTGAAAACTATGCCTCTGTACCTCATAGTCACTCCTAGAAGGATGCACTACCAGCTGCAGCCGCCGTCATGTTCTGCGTCCTCTCTGGCAGACTTGGAGGCTAGACATTGTTGTGCTTGGCTGCTTCAAATAATCGTGGGGAAAAGGGGCGTAAATAAGCAGCGATCAGTGAGGTCTCAAGAAAATTCTGGTCGATGCCATACATGTAGATACAGATGGACTGGGAAAAGGCTGTGATTTGTAATACACCATGGCTACGGTGTGACAAGACAACATGTCTATGGCTCGTGGTAAGGAAGAGAAATAGTAGTCGTGAGTTACCGTGTCACCAAGGAAATAAAAGTTGGTAGAATACAATGAGTTACCATGTCACCAAGGAAATAAAAGTTGGTAGAATACATCTATATCTTATGTTGGAGCCACATCAAGTAAGATGCGATGGCTATTGATAATAGACTATTATGGTTGATGGCTAGATGTTTTGCTTTTTTTATGATAATTTCTAGGATTTTTGTCCGATTAATGTGGAATTATCAAAAGGAGCCTCCAATTAGTAATAGAAGATAAGATGTTTTGGGTGCTCAAGAAATTCAATTCCGGGCTTATTAAGGACCTGGTGGTTATTATTACACGCATTTTTTCGCTGTGGAACATTTTAATTTAGGCGATGGGTTGTTTGACAGACGTATCAAAAGATCTCCTTATAGAGGTTATGAGATTCATTGACCCTGTCCAACAAGGGATATCGGGAATCTGTTGCAGGAAAAAATATTGGGAATCGAATCAAGTTTTTAAACTGCCATGACTCTTCTTTTTCCAAAGGAAGCAGAGATGCTACATTACATTTAAAGAGCAAAAACACCAATTGGAAAATCCAGTCATATATAGGTACTGATAACTGAGCCTAACGTTTTCAAAATCAGCAATTAAGTGAGCATGACTCACTCTTCCTGTATGTCAAAATCGCTCGAATTCTTCGGTGTATGGTACACAGTAGCGGCCAAGGAACGCGTGGACAGGAACGAGTTGCTCGAACCATAAGCCGTTTCCTCCTGCCCTGGAGCCTGCAAATCCCGGAGTACAAGATCTTGGGACCGGAGCGACGCCATGGCCTGGGCAATGGTCGGCCGCTAGTTACGATTGCAGTGGGCGCACAAGAGAGGCCCGTAACTAGCAAACGCTCCATCTGTCGCCTATCAAACTCGCCGTTCAGCCTCTCATCTGCCGCTTCAAGGACGGCGTTCTTGTCGTACATGTCAAGGACCCATCGCAGGAGCCCAGGAGCTCCCTCCTGTGCTGCGATATCGATTGGCCGTCTGCCACTTGCGATCTCAAGGAGCACCATGCCGAAGCTGTAGACGTCCGACTCTGTGCTTGGCCTTTGCGTGCTGAGAAACTCCGGGTCGATGTACCCAATCGTACCAGCGACGACCTCTGTCGTTTGTGGCTCGTCTCCGTGGTCAACGTCAACCAGCCTCGCCAAGCCGAAGCCCTGTTTGCGGTAGCTTTTAGAGCTTTTGCTTCTCCAGGCAGCTCCAAAAGCCCAAAAGCTCCCCCAAACGGTATCGTCGTATTAACGAGATGGAAAACCAGAGAATGAACTAAAAGCGGAGAAGCATCTATCGAGTCCCTTCCCGAGCTTTTGCGGTCACAACCGAGCTACTCCGTTGGCGCCGTTGCCCCACGAGCACCTCTCTCACCACCGCCCCTGCGAGCTACTGTGCTGGCGTCGCTGCCACCACGAGCTCCTTCCCCACCGCCGTCCCCGCGAGCTCCTCCTTCGCCGCCGCCCCCACGAGCTCCTCCGCCAGCGTCGCCCCCCACGAGCTCCTCCGCCAGCGCCGCCGCCTCCACGAGCTCCTCCCCCGCCGCCGCCCCCATGAGCTCCTCCGCCAGCGCCGCCGCCCCCGCGAGCTCCTTCCCCACCGCCACCCCCGAAGTCGTCGGCCTAAGATCTGCGAGAGGTAAGCCTCGTCCTGAGCTCCCGGTCCGAGCTCGTCGACCTCGCCTCATCTCATCTTCCTCTGAATCCAAAAAGATGACCGTAAAAGCGAGAACCCCAAACACGCCTCTCTTGCTTTTCCAAAAAAACGGCTTCCTGGACCAGTAGAGTTGGGCTTCTCCAAAATGCCGAATTTTGGAAAAGCGGAGAAGCTTAAGCTCCCCCAAACAGGGCCTTACTCTCGTGGCAGAAAGAGACAAGGGGGCAAGAAATAAAAATCTTTACAGCACTGCTGTTTGCACGTTTTGTGTTGGCAGTGTAATTTGCAAGAATATTAAACATGGCCTATTTCATCTACGAGAAGTGGTACTGATCTATTATATACTATTCCAAAGTAAACTAGATAGAATGGCCCTTACGCAGTTACTAGACACTAAACATCATAACAATATTTTAAGTGATTTGCTCAACATTAGTTAATTGATATTCTGCTTTCCTCTCGGTCAGATTTTCTTAGTGGTCCATTCGAATGTTGGCGTACGGTCGTGATCTTCTATTATCTCTATTTTATAAGTTAAAACAAGTCACCACGTTCTCTCTCAGGGGAAAGAAATTATCACGTTAACCAGAAAAAGAGAAGATATCGACCATTGGATTTTATCAAGATTTAATGGTCAAGATGAAAAAAACAAAGAGTCTATATTTGACTCTTAAGTAAAATATATTTAAAATTCATAATAAAAATATAAATTCAGATTAATAAAACTAGTCAAACTACTCGCGTCTTCGCGTAGCTAGACTTGACTTTATAATATAATTAATAACCATTATTTCCTTCACATGTTTAATAGTATAGTGTTCTATCAATTAAATTTACCATTAAAGCTTAACTGAACCATCCAAAGAACCAATATTTTTCTTTTATCTTCACGAACATGGAAAACTTTGAGATGTATCCGTTTCTACTATTTCATTTAGGATTTTCTCATCAATGTTTTTGAAGTCCAATTGATTATTGGTCACCAAAATATAACCTCTTTTATATATTTATCAAAACTTTATAAAATAATATTGAACGGTATTGATTGATTAAATCAATTTGCCAATTGTGATAATTCAAACTGCTCAAGATCTTATTTCATATATTGTTTTTCTAGTCGTGCATTTTTTTGAACAAATAGTCGTACATTCTTCAATGTGCAACTATTTTGATACGTCCTCAAAATCTATCAATTCAAAGCTTTATATGCTGCTCATGTTCCAAGCCCTAGCGTTGCACCATCTGACAGTAGCCACCTAGATGCTGCCGTCTTATGCCTCTTCTGTGTTTATGATTGCACCAGCAAGCAGCAGACGTGTAATCTTTGTTGCTCCAGCAAGCAGGAGACATATAATCCTTGATTTTGTGCTACTCTGCTGGCTACATAACAGAACTATGTTGGTTTGGATTCACCGTTTCAGGTTTGGGAGGAAAACACGCATATTCTTATAATCTTATTGGGTATGGGGGATGTCTAATTTGGGGGAGGAAGAGATCGTACCAAAAGGACACTTAGAAAATAAATCAATTATTAAGGGTATTTTGGGACAACAAAATTATAATAGCGGTGGTGAGTAATTTTTTCTTTTCTTTTTCTCCCATTAATGTAAGAATTTCTAGGCTTGAGAGTGAACTGGTGGCTCCATCTCCCTCCACCCCATCCAGATGTGCGTCATTCAATATTGGGCTCCATGCTATTAGTCCATACCTGACTCCAATTAACAAAAATACTTAAACTTATTATAAAAATATATCGGAAAGAATCTGATTCTCCACCCACCTCGCCACGATATTTGGCTCAGTGCTATTGAATTAATTCTCTTTTTTGTTTAGGAGACAATTCTGTTAGAAACTCATGTTGCATCACACATATGAGTCGTGACTCAAATTAATAAATGTATTAAATCAATAAATGAAAAAGAAAATAAGAAATAGGAAAATATGAGTGAACATATAAAATAGTTAAGTATAAAAAGGTTAAATTTTATGCATAAGCTGTAAAACCATGAATCTGCATGCTGCTTATAATACGCATGTTGTTGTTGTGTAGAGCCGAAGCAAACGCGAATCAAAATAAGGAAAAGTTGAGTGCATGCAGCAACGGTGTCCAACAAGTACACGGTTGCACGCAACTTTCTCACGCCGCACGCATACGCGAGCGAGCCACGAACCAAAATGGAAAATCGTACCATCCGTCCAACTAATCAAATATCGACCATCACTAGAAACTACTTTTGTGGTCACCGCTAAGAGCCCCTTTGGCATAGCTCCTCTAAAACAGCTCCTCTAGAAAGCGGCTCCTCAATCAAAATGGATTCTCTACCAAAACGGATTCTTGGAGTGTTTGGCAAAACAGATTCTCAAGCCTTTGAAAACTAAAATAGATTATAGAAATGATTGAGAAGCTGTAGGAGCTATGTTTTTAAGCTTTTGGCTCCTAGTTCATTTTAGAGAAGTGTTTATTAATTTTAGGAGCGAGAATCCGTTTTGAATGAAAGTGTTTGGACAGATTCTTGACCTAGGAGCAGAATCCAGTCTAAGAGCTGCTCTAGGAGCCCTGCCAAACAGGCCCTAAATAGTCATTCGCGGGAAGATGGTATAACTGCGGCTGCATTGGCGAGCAGAGTCTCGTTCCTCCCCGTGTCAGAACTCCGAATTCGGAAAGTCAGGACTCCGTATTCGGAACAGAGTCTTCTTCCTACCTACCCTTGCCAAACTCCAGATTCGAAGTAAAGAAGAACGGAAGAGTCCGGGCGCTGTTCCAGCATAGCCGCATCGCGCCGCCCATTGTGTGAATTGTGATCTCGATCGGAGTGCACAAGACGAGAGAGCCAGGTTGTCTTTTTTCTTTGCCCGTGCGTGCGGTCTGCACACCCAGAAGCTGTTCGACGAAATGCCCAAGCGCAAGAGGACTCCGGTGGCGCGCGACGCCGACCTCATCAGCGCTCTTCCGGACGCTCTCCTGCACAAGATCCTCGGGTTTCTGCAAGCCCAGGAAGCCGTGCAAACATGCGTGCTCGGCCGGCGCTGGCGCGACCTCTGGAAGTCCGTGCCCGTTCTGCGCGTCACCGGCGGCGACCCCGTCGAGTCGGTCCAGGAATTCATGGATCACCTCCTGCTCCTCCGGGACCGCTCAGAGCTGGACGCGTGCGTGTTCGAGTTCGGTTCATACAGTGATTCCGGGGCGTCCTATGTGAACCTGTGGATTCGGCATGCCCTATTACGGTGCCAAGTCAGGGAGCTGGCCGTTTCCGTCGTCTGTGACTGCCGAATGGTCAACGAACTGGACCTGGACAACCTGCCCGTTGTCTCTCCGTACTTGGCAAAGCTGAACCTTCGTGGCCTGAGTTTGGACCACAGGTTCCTCGATTTCTCGAGCTGTCCGGCACTGAAGGACCTGAGCATGACCAAGTGCAACATTTTCGGTAGCAAGATATCGTCCCGGTCGCTTGAACACCTGCGAATTCGAGATTGCAAGTTTGTCTGGGACGACTCCCGGACTCGTATTTCTACACCGAGCCTCGTATCGCTGCAGATAAATGGTGTTTGGGGCTTAACGCCTGCGTTTGAAGAGATGCCAGCGTTACTAAGAGCGACTGTTGACTGTGGCTTAGGTGATGACAGGTGTGCTCTAACTTGTATTCTCCATCACTCGCCAGCACTAGAAATCCTCACTATTCAACTATCTAAAAAGGTATTTCTTCTCCATGTGGATTTTATATGTTTTCAAAGTTATTGTCTTTCAATGATTTATCTTGTTATGTCATCTTTACCAGCTACTAGAAACGAAGCCCAACAATACTGTTCCTTCAGAAACAATCTACCATTCAGTGGATCGATCTTTTCTATCAGAAAACCTTAAGAAGGTCAGACTGGAATGCCAGGACGTTGATCAGAGGGTCCATAACACTCTGAAGTCTTTGATCACCTACGGAGTACCTCTTGAAAAAATTAGCATCGAGCAACAATACCAGTCATCTGGGTGTAAGTTACTCGCACTCATCAATTACCTTTTCAACTTTGACTGACTGAACTCTTGAAGAAATAAACTCTGAACCCGTACTAACGATGAACTGCAGAGTTAGAAACATTCGGTTCTTTAGTGCAATGAAAAACAGATGCATAAATGGCATACTTTCAAATTTTGGACCTTTAGTTGTGTTCAATTTCAATGAATTATATACTGACGAAAGTATACTTTGACGTAGAATTAGTAAGGCTACTAGAGCTGCAATTTTATTTATTATATGTATTATTATGCATCTTCGTTCTGCCCAATTGTCTTTATGTCCCCATCTATGTACTGTATCTATGTTCATTTTTTTAATTGAATATGCAGGAGAACTACACATCATTATATTATGGAGAAAACAAGCCGTCCCAGTATCCATGTTCATTTTACAGAATTGAATTCATTATGCTTTGCACTTTTTGTATGATTATATGTATTTCTACAATTTTACCAGCATCCATAATTATAACATATAGATAATATTCGCTCCATTCACATTTCTGTCAGCGACGAACTCCTATTTGTCAGAATAAATCTCATATAAACAACGAAAATTTTCATCTTTCACTAGGAAACATAGGACATCACCAAGTTCATTAATTGTTCTCCTCACTTTTGTACAGGTTTCAGTTTTGTTTGTACGGGCTTCAGCTCAATGAAGGGCTGAGACGAAGTAACTGCTATTTCAGTGATCAACTTTGCAGCCTATCTATGATGATCCTCTTGTTGGTCGTCTGTCTTGGGGGATTCTTATGTAGAAGAATGAAAATTGGCTCGGAAAAATAACAAAATCCTGTTGTATCTGATTTCACGAATGATGTAGCTTCCTTTCCTGGTCCAGTAAATGATTTGGCAGGAATGTGTTGTTCTGGTACATGAGTGAGCCCTCTCCTCAGTGTGCTTCAAAATGCAGCGACATTGCAGCAACTTGTGAAGGTAGTCATATTTCAACTAGCTTATTTTATCACCAAAGATTAATGATCAGTGGTTTTCTGAGAAATGCTTCAAAAAGGAAGGATTTTTTTTTCAGACATAATTAAAATGCATATGATTGATCAGATATCAGTGTCACTATTCACCCCTATCAACACCAAAAATATACACACCTTATGGTGAACACTATGAATGTTTAAAATAGATTAATCAGTGGGTAAGATTAAAGATGCCACCGTAGGTGTCTCACCACTATGGACTATACCGTATCATTGAAAGAATTGTTTCACTTGTTAATATAATACCCATTTGAGTTAGAGACTTAGGGTAGCTGTGGAGCAAAGGTTGATTCCATTACTCAAGTGTTGCTAAATCTTAAGTAACTATGACCTGAATACAATTAGGGACAACGTCTACATTCCAATCATCACATTCACACCCAATTGCTGCTAAATTATGTGCACCTCCATTACAAACTCAAGAAACCAAAACAAAACTTAACATGTATATAATGCAACGCAATCAACTCCTTAATTTCCTGAACCAACCCACCAGCCATTGAAATATCCATATGGGGCTTCCTAATTTTTAGTTGATTGAGAACTTTCAATTACATCCAATACCACTAGCTAGATTAAAATCGAATGATCTACAAAAAACAATTTTTTTCTACAGTCTATACATTAACAGATTTTTCTCTCCATATCTACATGTATAACCCTACAAAAATAAATAACAATACAAATTCTAGTATAAATCATGGTGATTGAAAGTTTCTCAACTTAAGGTTGATTGAAAAGAAGGAAAGATTGAACTTTCAATCACCGTCCAACACCACTAGATCGAAATCGGACGGTCTAAAAAAATTCTATAGTTTCAGACGTTTAGTTGGCTTAGGATTGCATGTATAAGTAAACTATGAAGTTTACGGTATGTTAATATTCCTGATGTTCTGATGTGTTTATCTACATTAAGTACCTTATGGAAAAATGGCATGGGCCACAGATTATTTGGTCCATATCAAGCTATAAATTGTATTCAAATAAAAAAAATTATATACTATATTTCAAATTTTCACTGATAAAACACATTCCAATAAAATATATGATATTTTCTTTATTTTTTTAAAATAAGATAAATAATCAAACGTAATGAAAAAAGTCAACGGCGACAACAATTTCGGAACGGAGCTAGTATTTCATAGGGTTAAGAATAATCTCTATTTGGTTATTCCTTGGTCTGTTCACCTATACATATTTTTATCATGTGTGATCACACATGATAAAAACATGTATGGTGCAATGCATATGCATGGCATGTTGCAGTCAGAATATAAACCTCAACTCGATCGTATCCATAGGTGGATGGAATAACTTCCAATTCAAATGAATGATGCAATGCATATGCATGGTATGTTGCAGTCAGAATAGAAACCCCAACTTTCTCTAATAATGTGGATTAACCACATAAACTATTCTCCAACAACAACAATACAATATAGTGAGACTTAAGCATAACTTAACTATGATAAAGTGAAATACAAGGCAGGATTAAGCTACTATGAATATAACACAGTTCTGAACATTATAGTGTATGTGATAAAAAACAAGTTAAAATGGCAGCAAACCAGTGCTATATTCACTCGCCTTTCAACCAAAGAACATAAGAGTACCACATATTTTTGGAACAAATAACTCAGTACAAATCTTCATATATATATATATAGTACTACTATATATATATATATATATATATATATATATAGATATATATCTTTTGCAATCAATATTCAAAACGCTCATATTCCCAAACAAATAATCGGCAAAAACAGCAACACCACACACGATAAATAGAAGGCAAAATTTTGGAAACACCTTTGCTATAGGACACTACTCAATGTCGTATTTGCTAGAAGACACTATTGAATTATGTTAATTGGCTAAAAGACACTTAAGACAATAGAGTATTGATTATTTTGCATGGAGGAGAGAGAGAACTTTGGAAATGACCATTCTACCCTTTAACTAATTTTAACATATATGATAATTAAAATATTTTTCACCGTATAGTTAGGCATTAAAATGGGGGAAATTTCCAAATGGAATTTGAGTGCAATTATTGTGCAAACATGTAATCTCACCCACATGATTGTGATATAAGGGCTCTTATTCTTTCCATAATCTCACATATCGTCTTTTGGAAACACCTTTCCGATTGTCTATCTCTATTTTAAAAATATTTAGAAGGAACGAGATCCCTTAGATCATGATCATATGGATGAAATTATATGTTTACACTATTGCACTCAATTTCTATTTTCAATGAAATTTTCCCAACAAAAATGTAATGATGATACTTAGATATTTTGTAAGAAATATTATTATTATTAAAAACAATTATTTTTGCAAGTATTATATTGAAAGTTATGTTAAATATAGTAGTTCTTCTAAAGTATAATAGTTATTAAAAATAATTAATATCACTTATTCCATCGTCATGCTTAACGTTAGGAAATATGTGTTTAAATTGGTTGTGAGGGTAAAATGGTAATTTGCATATTTCTCTCTCCTCCATGCAAGATAATCAATATTCTATTGTCTTATGTGTCTTTTAGCTAATTATCACAATTCAATAGTGTCTTCTAGCAAATACTACCTCCGTTCCAAAATGTAAACATTTGTTGACTTTTCGAATTGTGTTTGACCGTTTGTCTTATTCAAAAAATTTGTGAAAAAATAAAAATAAATACATCATATTTAAAGTATATCTAACAATAAATCAAAATATAACAAAATAATCAATATTCTTGTAAATTTTTCGAATAAGACAAATGGTCAAACTCAATTCTAAAAAGTCAACAAATGCTTACATTTTGGAAGGGAGGTAGTATAAGATTGAGTAGTGTCCTAGAGCAAATGTCAACATTGAAGGGTGTGCATGGGCAAATTTTGCCTAAATAGAAGCAGTGCTGCTGGCCTTTTTCTTAGCAGAATGCTCCTGAGGTCTGTCTAATCCCCGCGCATCGATTTTTTCTTTTTGGTCCGACGAAACAGACGGAAAAGATTACAGTAGCATTCAATCAGTTATAAATCGAGTTTTACTCAACAAGAAAATACATATAAGTATGCGTTGGAAAGATGTTCAAATTATATAAAACTTTACTTATAAGGTCTTGCTCAGAATTGGCCTATATAATCTTGAAAATATCCTAGATCTGCTATTTCTCGGTATAACTGAAACCCACCCCGGAAAACGTTGACTGACAGAATCGCAGAACTGATCTGTCACTCCACAGCAACATTTTAGAAGCTTGCAACTCCTATTATACGCAACGAAAAACAGCGAACAAATGCTTGCTTGAAAGATCTCAAAAAGACCTACAAGTTTTGTTATACCTAAAATTTCTAATTCAACAGCTATTATCTTGAAACAGAGGATTCATCTGTTACTGTGCAAACGAAGAAAACACAACAGCAAACGGCTGCTTGCAGTTTCAATCCAACAAGGTATACTGGCTAAACAAATAGGATCACCATAGGGAAAGACAAAGAAGAACAGCGTAGGACGATACCTCGCTCAATCCACAAAGCCCCTGATCAATTCTCCCTGCTCTCCCGTTTTTTCTGCCTTTATTAGCAGCTGAAAAACTATAGACAAGCAAGATAGAGAGTCTTCAGCATCAGCCGAAGACACCCATTGGGGACAAAACAGAAGGACGTACACAGGAGGAAAGCCTAGTTCGAGTGACGGGAACAGAGAGCATCAATGACGGGAGAGGAGATAGGTGTTGTTGCTACACGGGTTAAAACCTTATTAAGTTGGGTTTGGACTTCAATTTCACCACAGGGCTCAATCAAACAGAGAACCAGAGGCTGAGAAGGAAATGTGATTTTTTTTTCAATGACATAGAAGCAAATATCTCCATTCTTTTTTAATATACCATGCCGTGGGATATGGTGGGATTAATGACACACAAGCGTTGATTAAAAAACAATAAAACATTTCCGCAAATATACAGACATTAATATGTTCTTCATAAATAGCAACATATCATACCCCAGCAAAACAGTATCCTCCTCTATGTCTGATGGGATATTTGAGCATTCATGTATACACATTAAACTCCTTTATACAATGGAGGCTACTTTCCTTTCTCTATATAAGAGCGCTTTTGCAGGACTCATATGGACACAATTAGGATCACCAAGTTTGTTCAGAGAAGCTCAGATTAGCAACTAACTATGATGCCTGAGAAAGTAGCTATTCTCCTCCTAATTGTAACAATTTGTCCTCAACAAATAACTTGTGTTTGTACCAAGCATCATAAGGAGGCCATCTTGCAGCATTGCAATGGATTCATTTCCCCGCATGCACCTTACACGTTGCCTGTGTACAGGAGTCTCTGTTGCGTTACGGTGAGGATGGTTCCGCAAATGGACATGATGTGCATCATTAGGCTCCTTACAAAATTAGAAAGCCCATATTACTTAATAGCAAGGATCCTGAAACTGAGGCATCTCTGCTGATTAATCTCCTAGTCATCATGATCAGCACTGCTGCACAGTGTAGCTAGAAAACAGTCATAGATGATGTAGCTTGAATGAAGATTAAATTCAATCATCTTGAAAGAAGATAAATTATGCTAGTTAATAAAATCGATCGAAGCCTCATCATATTCATGTCTATCTTTGGTTCAGCAGAAGTTTATTCCCATGGAAAACAACTGCGATAAATATTTTCTTTCGACGTATTTTAATTTGAGATTTGTTAATTGTTATGGTGCTTGGAATTAATATTAACCATTGATTCAGTCACATCTAACGGTAATTAATAAGGAGGTACCTATTAAAAAGTACTTTAAGTTGTGGACTAGTAAAAAAAGACGGAGAGAGTACCAATAATTTTATTTTTTATTTTTATTAAACAAAGGGTAATTTAGTAACTTCACATTGTGTACGTATTGGTGCACAGAAGTTGAGTTGTACTCGTCATCGAGGTCTCCCTCAGACATTCCCGTCCACCGGTGGGGCAAGTCAAACTTCATCGAATCTCGTCGTACCGGCGAGCACTCCATCTCGCCCGCATCTCCTCACGCCGCCAAGCGAGCTCCTGCAACTGGACTCCATGGAGAGGAGCTCGAGGACTCGCTCAGTGCCACACAGTGAGCGCCGCAAGCTCCAGTCGCTTGGGTCGGGGCTGTCCTCGAGATGGCATGTTTAACATCGAGCTCATGGAGAAGCGGCGTGTTTAGTTACTGCCCTCGCTCGATTTGACTGAGCCTCAACCCCTGACCGTTGACGAGAAACGCAATCCGAGTCCGAGAGAGAGATGCAATTACTAACATACTCCTGAGAAGATTAACTAAATTTGTAACAAAGAATTTAAACATTAAGGATTGAGATTAATTAGGAAAGGCGGGAAAGCTCTTTTAATTTTACCCTTTATACAGGGTATTAATTATATGAACGAATTATATTAAGTGATAAACAGTGACGGAATGGAATCAAGTAGAATATAATGGATAGTTCCGCGAGCCCGCGATAGCAAACTTTTACTGGTCCTTGTTTGTTCCTATGGGCTCAGCCCAAAAGGAGGCATTCGAGCCCGCGAGCGCCGGAAGGAGGAGGTGGTGGTTGGCGGCGACGGCGACAAGCTTGAAGACCGGATGGGTGACGGGTGGAAGAGGCAGCGGCTGGAGAAGCGCTTGGAAAGGCGCGTGAACAAGGATCCTCGTGCTGCAGCGAGCCATGTACGAGATCGGGAGCAGCAACACGCAGGAGCAGGCGGAGGTCAGATCGGGGGAGGAGGGCAAGGCCGTGGCGAGCAAGGAGGAGCCGGCGGGGAGCCAGAAGACGCGGCTGAAGTTTAGCCCGTCGGCCATCCATTACCTCGCGAATCACCAACCTGTGCGCTACAGAGGCATTCCCGACCATAAACTTTCCTCGATGCCGGAGTCCGACAGACAGGGCGGAATAAACGTGGTGTCCCTGTGTGTGATCCTGCTATATATATCCCGAGTTGCACTTGTGTTTAAGTGTTTTGTGTCCAGCAATCCATCATCAGTTGCAGTAGTTTTCAGCGTTTTGAGTCTGCGATCCAGCTATCCATCCCGAGTTGCAGTAGTGGATTATATTGTTCATATGATGGGTAGCTATTGAGAGTTGTAGTATCATATCACTGTAGGGTGTGTTTGGTTGGTTTTTTTTTCTTTGGCTTTTCTAAAAAGCCGGTAGCTCAACCAAAGGGGTTGGCTGTCAACAAAGCCAAAGCCAAAAGCAGCTTTTTGCTAGTTCATTTCTGAAAGCAGGTGTGGAGGTGCTTTTTCTGGCTTTGACTTTCACAAGTTTGAAGAAATTACCTACATATGTATATGTATGGATATACATACATGTAATATAAATGTTATATGACTTTTATTTATTTATATACATATATCTTATATAAATATTGTGTGTTTACTTATTTATTTATATATATCTTATGTATATATATAAAAGATACATGTAAATAAATAAATATATGTATGTATATGTTTATATGTATAAATATTTTTTTATTCATATATATATGTATGTATATATATATATATATATATATATATTTATTTATATACATGTATATATGTTATATTATATATATGATATAAATAAATATATAAATATAAAATGTATTATATATATATTTGTATATATATATGTACGTATATATGATGATAAGTAGGGTCTGCTAGTAAATTTCGAAAAACCGTAGCTGTTTTATCAAACGGCTTTCAGCTTTTTCACAGCTCATAACCCACAACTGCTTTTTTCACGAGTCCACAACCCACAACAGCTTTTACCACAGCCACAGCCCAACCAAACATACCCTATATATGGTGTAATCCTTATTGAGATCCTGAACTTGTTTTACTATAAAAAAACTCATTAGTTTTCTATTCCACCCAGAACCACGACCATGGCGGCATGCTAGCCAGAGCGACGCCGAGGCCCTAGCCCCAGGCACTCCTGCACAGCCTCGGGACGGGAAGCAGACATCCGCCATCAGACCATTCTTTAATTTAATTATTTTTGTAGTGAATTTATATGATTTGCTCACTTGAAATATTAAAATAATAATAAAACTATGCAAACAACCGAAAACAATTATAGCTCTATTTTTTAATGCGCTAAAGCATATTTTAGGTGATGTTTCAAATTCATAAAAGAACTTGAAAAAAAACTGTTAAATGGTTATAGTCTGTGGCGGTGAGAAACCCCTAGTGTGCTCCAGTTAAAAAAATGCAATTGTGAGTGTGTTAATTTGAAACGAATTGATTTAAAATTCTTAAAAAATTAGACTTATTTTGCGATGCGCCGAATATAGGCTTGAGCTCTATAAATAAATGTCTGTAGATTTACAATAGATAATGATACAAGAGATGTCACCATAAGTTGCCTTTCCGTCAATGACTATACCATACACCATTGAAAGAATAATTATTTATGAAAATATGACATCCCTATTGACAAAAAGGTATAATTTCGGTCGATCTTGTTTTCTTGGTACTAGTTTCCCCTTCCACTCTGAAACTACACAAGTTTTACATAATCGAAAAACCGCTTAACCGGATAACCGTTTGCTACGGTACATAGCTACTATTTTTTGGGGTTAAACGTTCGAACTGGCTGACCGGCCAAGACCGGTCGGTTTTGGCCTGTTACGTGAAAGGTAGTTGTTGTCTCTGTAAGGGCCTCCACACTCGTTGAGTGTAGTCAAGCTGTTGCAGTCCACCTCAGCTTGGAGTCTGACGTGGTGCAGGAGAGAGAAGAAAGTCAGCTGCGACTGTGACGCTTAGGTATACTCGAGCTAAAGTTGCCTTGCAGTTGAACTCAGCGCCTAACCACGCGTTTTGTGTACCTGCGGGATCGAGTGCTCCATTCTCCTCCTCGAAATCTCAGCACGCTCGCTCCCAACTCCGGCGCGTCAAATCGTGCCTGAATCCCATCTTTTTCCGGCGACGCCCGGTGCAACAAGCCAACAAATCAGACTCGCCTCGCTGCTTCCAATCAGCCGCGGATCGAATACTGAAATTGTTCCCCGTTGCCGTGAGCTCCACAGTTGATTTGACCAGATCTGCGGCGGGTCCGCCCTTGGCCGGTCCACAGATGGCCGGCGTCGCTTTGGATGCTAGCGCTCCATCCGATGAAGTCATGGCCCCTCCTCCATGTAACACTCTTTCCTTCTCATTTGTGTTGGAAATATAAGCACTTTCAGTTTTAATTTAATCCAGAAATAAATCATGAACATGATATACAGATTGCTAAATAAATTAGACAAGTCTACGCAAGATCTAGACATATCTAATAAGCAAGAGAAGATGAACACATCTACCATACTATCCATAACTATCATGCAGAGATAGAACGCAAAGGCTAGTATGGAAGACATAATCCAAGTAGAAGGTACGTACGTTTCCGGCCTGACGGAGTAGAGGAGTTGACGACGACGTTCAACAGCGTCACGGCGAAAACAGCGACGTGCTTGGCTCACGCGGCGGGGAAGACGCGCCGTGGTGGAAACGATCGAGCGAGTCGCGCAGAGCGCTTCCCAAAAACCTTATTCGCCTTCTCCCGGTGCAGGATCGCTGAAGGCGCTGGTTCCGGAGACGGTGCACGCCGACGATCGGGATGGAGTAGTCTTGGCGGCGCAGCAGCAAGAGAGGCTAAAACCCTAGGTGAGTTCGAAATATGGTTTCTGCGGCGGCGCCCGTACGTTTATATAGGAGAGACCGCTAGGGTTAGGCGAACCTAAAACCGAGTCGGTTTCCAAAACAGAAAACGTATTGGACTCGCAGTAAAAATAAAGTGCAAAAGAAAGCCGCGCCCTGCAAGGCAAGGGGCCGGATTTTGGCGGACCATTCACGCAGGTGACGCGCGGCCGCGCCTTCGTCCACGCCCACGCCCCGCCCCGCCCGGCCCGACGAGGCGAGCGAGCGCGCGCGTGTGGTCTTCCTTCTCTCTTTCTCACACTTGCAAGAAAGGCAAGAGCATCCAAGTTTATAACTTGGTCTCCCTCCACCTCCACTAGCAATGTGGTACTAAACATTGCACTCCCACCATCCCTCATGGGCCTTTGTGATTTTCTAGGAATTATAGAAATCGTTAATGGGCTTTGGCCCAATAATTCCATCAATCCCCACCAGATCTCAAAGTCCTAACAAGACTTTGCCTCATCCTACTACTGTTCAATATACCGAGTGTTTCAGTGGAGACTGTTAAGTTGAACTTCCACCTAGAACAATAAGCTACACTCGTTTACGACTTGAACAATGGACTATGCCTTGAATTGCAAGTCTTGTGCAAACAAGCTTTACTTAGAGTCACAGCTGGTACTTGGACCTCCAGATAGGCTACTCCGCGGGTGGAGCATATAGGTCGTACTCCGCGGTCTTTCATGAGCTTAATAGAGATCACCCAAATCTCACAGATCGCGACCTTACAACGAGTCGGGCTCATATAGGTGTATTCTTTTAAGAATGCTCTGCAGGATAGCATCTTCGCTAATTAAAGCCGGTAGAATACATTAAGGCATTCGCCAACCTGCCATGCGAGTGTTGAGAGTATTGCATCATTACTCGAGAAGGATTAAAAGGATACTCTCTAGCCGACAAATAGCTTGTTCTTCCCGGGTCCTACTTCACGGGATCTCCGATCACATAGGTTGGGTTACCACTATGGAATAGCTCAAATGGGTCTCATACCCATCTCCTTTGATGCATTGTCTATCACATTACGTGACAGCCCCTTAGTAAACCGATCTGCCGGGTTTCTATCGGTTGATATGTAATCCACCGATATTACTCCGGAGTTTCTCATTTTCTCGACGGACTTTAAACGTCTCTTAATATGTCTTGATGACTTTATATTGTCCTTTGAACTGTTCACTTTGACTATCACAGTTTGATTGTCACGGTTCATCGATATTGCCGGCACTCGGTTTTTCGACAATAGGTAAGTCCATCAAGAGCTCACGTAGCCAATCGGCCTCAACCGTGGCTGTATCAAGCGCGGTAAGCTCTGCTTCCATGGTAGACCTCGTTAAGATAGTCTATTTACATGATCTCCATGAAACAGCAGCGCCACCAAGAGTGAAAACATATCCACTCGTGGCATACAACTCATCAGCATCGGATATCCAATTGGAGTCACTATATCCCTCTAGTACTGCAGGAAACCCGAATAATGAATTCCATAACCCGCCGTACCTACTAGGTAGTGCATTACTCGCTCAAGCGCACGCCAATAATCATCTCCCGGATTAGAAGTAAACCGACTCAATTTGCTCACAGCAAAAGAGATGTCGAGCCTAGTAGCACTAGCCAAGTACATAAGTGATCCAATGATCCGAGAATATCTCAATTGGTCTCTACCAATTCTTTTATTCTTCCGAAGGATCAAGCTGGGATCATAAGGAGTTGGAGAAGGTTTGTCTGTCCTTGTAGTCGAAGCGACTCAAGCATCTTTTCCACATAATGACATTGCGTGAAAGTAATCCCATTCTCTCCTTTGATTAGCTTAATGTTTAAAATAACATCGGGCTCACCCAAATTCTTCATATCAAAACTTTGAAACGAGAAAAGACTTGACCTCATTAATCACGTCAAGGTTTGTTTCAAAGATTAGTATGTCATCCACATACAAGCACAATATAACTCCCTCACCCCCACCATGGCGGTAGTACACACATCTATCAGCCTCATTGATCGAAAAGCCAGTTGATATGAGTGTAGAGTCGAATTTCTCATGCCACTCGCTTAGGTGCTTGCTTTAGGCCGTATAAAGATTTCACCAACTTACACACCTTGTCTTCTTGACCCTTTACTACAAAACCATCTCGGTTGATCCATATAGATCTCCTCATCCAACTCTCCATTAAGGAAAGCTGTCTTAACGTCTCGATGAACGAAAATACCATGAGAGGCAGCCGGAGCAAGTAGTACACGTATGGTGGTCAATCTCGCAACAGGTAAGTAAGTGTCAAAGAAATCTTCACCTTCTTTCCGGGTATAGCCCTTAGCCACAAGCCGAGCCTTGTACTTGTCTATAGTACCATCAGGCCTAAGCTTCTTCTTGAACACCCACTTGCAACCCACGGGTTTGCACCCATATGGTCGATCAACTACCTCCCATGTTCCATTAGAAAGAATAGAGTGCATCTCACTCTGTACAGCCTTCTTTCCAATCATCCGCATCAGGTGATGCATATGCCTCAACAATGGTTCTGGGAGTATCATCCACAAGATAGACAGTGAAATCATCACCAAAAGATTTTTCAATCCTTTGTCTCTTGCTCCGTCTAGGAGCTTCACTATATATCTCCTCGATAATTGGTTCAAGTGCTTGTTCAGCATGATCGGAAAGCACAGCAGGTTCAGGAGTAGTTTCAGCAATCACATCAGTAGATAATCTAGACATGCTATATGAATCTTTCATAGGAAATATGTTCTCAAAGAAAGTAACATCACGAGACTCCATTAAAGTATTAACATGAATATCGGACACCTCTGATTTCACTACTAAAAATCTATAGGCAATGCTATTACGAGCATATCCAAGAAAAACACAATCCACAGTTTTAGGTCCCAACTTACGTTTCTTGTTTATTGGCACATTAACCTTGGCCAAACAACCCCAAGTACGTAAGTAAGACAACGATGGTTTTCTTTCAATCCATTCTTCATATGGCGTTTTCTCCTTATTCTTCATGGGAACTCTATTTAGGACATGACATGATGTCAATAAAGCCTCCCCCCACCATGTCTTAGATAATCCCGCAGTGTCTAACATGGAGTTAACCAAGTCGATCAAAGTGCGATTCTTTCTTTCGACAACCCCGTTTGATTGGGGCGAATAGGGAGGCGTCCTCTCATGAATAATACCGTGTTCCGCACAAAATAAGTCGAAATCATTAGAGAAATATTCACCACCGCGATCGGACCTAATTCTTTTGATCTTTTTCTCTAGTTGAGTTTCAACTTCAGCCTTGTAGATTTTAAAGTAGTTTAGAGCCTCATCTTTCGTTTTTAACAAATACACATAGCAGTATCTAGTCGCATCATCAATCAAAGTCATGAAGTATCTTTTTCCACCTTCGTCAATATACCATTCATTTCGCAAAGATCTGAATGTATAAGTTCTAGTGGTGCCAAGTGTCTCTCCTCGACAGCCTTGTGAGGTTTTCGAGGTTGCTTAGATTGCACTGAAGTATGGCACTTAGAACCTTTGACAATGGAAAAATTCGGAATTAAACTCAAGCTGGAAAGTCGAGACATAGAACCAAAATTCAGATGACATAAACGTGAATCTCAAACATTTGCATCACTCTCATTAACACCATCATAAATATAGTTCACTGATTTATTGCAAAAATCTGAAAGGGAAAAGCGGAACAAGCCTCCGCACACATAGCCTTTACCAATAAATTGTCCACTCTTAGACACGACAACTTTATTCGACTCGAGCACTACCTTAAAACCATCCCTACATAAAAGGGAGCCACTAACGAGATTCTTCTTGATAGAAGGGACATGCTACACGTTCTTCAATTGGACAATCTTTCCCGAAGTAAACTTCAGCTCGACCGTGCCAACACCATGAACAGAAGCATGTGACCCATCTCCCATCGGACGGAAGAATCCTGGGCGACCTGGTAAAAAGAAAACAGAGAAGCATCAGCGCACACATGGACATTTGAACCAGTATCAAGCCACCAACTTGTAGATTGAAATACTGAAAATACAGACGGCAAATTACCGTACCCAGTAGTGTCAACACTGGTCACCATGTTCGCAGACTTCTGCCGAGGAGGCTTCCTCCCTTGCGCTGTCGACACTTCTTTGCCCAATGCTCGGTGGAGCCGCAAACGAAGTATCCCTCGTTCTCCTTGTTCTTTTTCTTCTTGAAGGTAGTGGTCTGCTTAGGCTTATTGTTCTTGCCCTTGCCCTTGCCACCATTGTCATGAGACGACCGTGGTTGGTGCACCATGTTGGCACCGGTCCGACCTTCAACAGCTTTAGCTCTCCCATCCTTAGCCCGAGCTTTCTCCTCAATATCAAGAGACGCGATCAAATCTGAAACAGAAATGTCGATCCTCTTGTGCTTGAGAGAAGTGGCGAAATCCCTCCATGAAGGAGGCAATTTGGCAATGATGCTCCCAGCCACAAACTTGTCGGGTAAGGTGATCTTAAGCATGTCGAGTTCCTTGACCGGACACTCGTATTTCATGAGTCCGTGCGACTACGGATTTACCTTCGGCCATCTTCTAGTCATGGTACTGCTCCATGATATACAACTCGGTGCCAGCATCGGAACCACCATAGTCGGCGTAGAGAGCATCCCACAACTCTTTAGCGTCGGTGTGATGGATATACACATCTTGCGGATGATCCGCAAGATTCCCAATCACGAGTGCCCACAAATAGAGTATTGGCTTCCTTGTACCGATTCTCCTCTTCGGAAGAAAGAGTACCTTCGGGTTTGCCATTGGATGCCTCAAATACTTTCATGGCGTTAAGTCACGAGTGACTTTCACTTGCCATCTCTTGAAGTGCACGCCGGTAAAACGTTCCGGCCTCGGCGCCTCCACAAATCCAGCCATAAAACTAAAGTGCCTATAATAAGGTTTTTTAATTGTTGGAAATATAAGCACTTTCAGTTTTAATTTAATCTAAAAATAAATCATGAACATGATATACATATTGCTAAATAAATTAGACAAGTCTACGCAAGATCTAGACATATCTAATAAGCAAGAGAAGATGAACACATCTACCATACTATCCATAACTATCATGCAGAGATAGAACGCAAAGGCTAGTATGGAAGACATAATGCAAGTAGAAGGTACGTACGTTTCCGGCCTGACGGAGTAGAGGAGTTGACGACGACGTTCAGCAGCGTCACGGCGAAAACAGCGACGTGCTTGGCTCACGCGGCGGGGAAGACGCGCCGTGGTGGAAGCGATCGAGCAGTCGCGCAGAGCGCTTCCCAAAAACCTTATTCGCCTTCTCCCGGTGCAGGATCCCCGAAGGCGCTGGTTCCGGAGACCTGCTCTCCCGTTCGACGGTGCACGCCGACGATCGGGATGGAGTAGTCTTGGCGGCGCAGCAGCAAGAGAGGCTAAAACCCTAGGTGAGTTCGAGATATGGTCTCTGCGGCGGCGCCCGTACGTTTATATAGGAGAGACCGCTAGGGTTAGGCGAACCTAAAACCGAGTCGGTTTCCAAAACAGAAAACGTATTGGACTCGCAGCAAAAATAAAGTGCAAAAGGAAGCCGCGCCCTGCAAGGCAAGGGGCCGGATTTTGACGGACCATTCACGCAGGTGATGCGCGGCCGCGCCTTCGCCCACGCCACGCCACGCCACGCCACGCCCGCCGGCCCGGCGAGGCGAGCGAGCGAGCGGGTGGTCTTCCTTCTCTCTTTCTCACACTTGCAAGGAAGGCAAGAGCATCCAAGTTTATAAGTTGGTCTCCCTCTACCTCCACTAGCAATGTGGTACTAAACATTGCACTCCCACCATCCCTCATGGGCCTTTGAGATTTTCTAGGAATTATAGAAATCATTAATGGGCTTTGGCCCAATAATTCCATCAATTTGTACTGCATGGGTGTCTTGGTGTCTTGTTCGATGAGTTGTTGATCTCAAGTGAATAAGGTTTTCTTGCCTCATTAGGTTCTGGAACAGAATCTTCCCTGCCGTCGGCCGCTGCATGTACTCCATCCGAATGGTAAAGGCTAGGCTCAGGCGTTCGGTCTACCCGAAATTTCGGTTCGGGTAATTCGATCTTTTCTAAATTTCGGTCTTGAAGAATTAATACCCAAAATGTCACAAAAGAAATTGGTACCCGGATTATTTGGGTACCTAAATTTCGGTTCGGTCTTCGGTCTTACCCGAAATATCCAAACATACACACAAATATGTAATCTAGTTTCAAAAATTCGTGATAATTTCATATATATATGTTACGATAAGGCCTAACTTGTATCCTTTTGACATGGAATTAAACCAATTTAGGCATGTATATAGTCAAGTTAATAATTAATTAATCATAATGGAACTAATTTGTGTGAATTGACCTTGTGCTAGGTGTTGTTTGGGTAGTTTGGGTAGTTCGGGTATCCGAGGGTGGTACCCGAACTTGGAACGAAAATTTCGGTTATCCAATACACTTACCCGAAATATTATCCGATATCCAAAATTTCGGTTCTTTCGGTCCTGGTCTCGGTTTTTTCGGTTCCGGTTTTTCGGTCTCGGTTTTTTTGCCCACCCCTAGTAAAGGCTCATCTTTATCCAGCAACCACCATACTAATTTATTCCTATAGTTGTCGAATTGATTCCCAAGATTCGTTGTTTCCTGTCTTTTTTTCCTATGATTTTTCAATCCTACTGCAAACAATTATTAGGGACAAGAAAAGTGTGTGTGAATAATGCAAAGCAACAGATGATTATTTTATTCCATAGGACACGTTTAATATATTCTGAGCTCTAGTTCAGTCATGTAGTTACTAAATTAATTGCCTAATTTCTTTCAGCAATATGAATATCGATTCCAACATGTCAGATGACCCAGCAGAGATATATACATTTGAAGATTTCATGGCTGAGCAAAATGTTCTTGATTCCTTTGCTGGTCGGATTGAAGCGAAGTTGAAAGCAAAAATGGAAAATCATACTACTCGCAGACATCGAAATAGTCCAAGAAAGTATATCAAGAGGAACCGTGAAGCAGCTCATGCACAACTTGTGGCTGATTACTTTTCTGAAGATCACCTCTATTCTCGATACAATGTTTCGCAGACGATTTCGGATGAGGAGACCTCTGTTTCTACGTATTGTGCATGCTCTAGGTGGGTGGTCTCCTTATTTCACCCAAAGAATGGATTGCACCAAACGTCAAGGGTTGTCACCATTACAAAAGTGTACAGCGGCCATCCGCATGCTTGCATATGGCACTTCTGCTGATAACCTTGATGAGTACTTGAAGGTTGCTGAGACCACAGCCTTGGAATGCTTGGAAAAATTCATAGAAGGGGTGATTGAAATATTCGGTGAAGAATATCTACGCAGCCCCACAACCGAAGACATTGAGCGTTTGCTCCAAGTGAATGAGTCTCGTGGATTCCTGGAATGCTAGGTAGCATCGATTGCATGCGTTGGTAGTGGGAAAATTGTCCAACAGCATGGAAGGGGCAATATACCAATGGTAAATACGGAGTCCCAACCATTATCTTGGAGGCAGTAGCTTCACATGATCTCAGAATTTGGCATGCATTTTTTGGTGTTGCTGGTTCTAATAATGACATCAACGTGCTCAACCAGTCTCCTCTATTTATTGAAACAATAAAGGGTGAAGCTCCTCGAGTTCAATTCACCGTCAATGGAACACAATACAACACCGGATACTATCTTGCTGATGGAATTTATCCAGAATGGGCAGCCTTTGTGAAGAGTATTAGGGCGCCTCAACTAGAGAAGCACAAAGTATATGTAGAGAACAGGAAGGGGCAAGAAAAGATGTGGAGCGTGCTTTTGGTGTGCTACAATCTCGCTTCAACATTGTGCGCCGTCCAGCACGACTATGGAGCCTCAAGAATGTCGGGAAAATCATGAAAGCTTGTATTATTCTTCGTAATATGATCGTGGAAGATGAAGGGGAGATGGCTGAACGTAATATTGATCTAAATGATGTCCCAGGAACATCGATTGTTCTTCCACCGAAGTGGAGAGATGCTCTAATAGTAATCCATGTTTTGATGATGTGCGGCGTAGAAATGCTGCTATCCATGCTCGCCCGATCCATGTTCAACTGAAAAATGACTTAGTTGAACATATCCGGCAAATGTCTCAAAATATCCCACATACAAGGCATCAGCGGTGACCTTGGTGAAAGAGTGATGTTGACAAACCGACTTGTTTTGTTGCTAATATTTAGAGGCATCGGTGGTGACTTTTATTTTGTACTTTGTTTCTTTTGAATTAGTAATCTCTAAAAGCTATGTGTTTATTCGTATGAAATTATGTAGCACTTGGTGTTGTGTCATTCTGAAAATATGTATCAGTTTGGCAACTTAAAATGAGCTGTTGTTTGGCCTCCACATAGAGGGTCACATAGTTGATATGTAGACTATCGATGATGTTCACTGCTGTTTCTGCACACATCATTGATTTGAAAATAGAAAAGGACAATCTTACAGCTAAGTAATTGAGTGTATCTGTATCTCAAGTGTAGTGAACCACCAGTGTGGACGCCCTGAGACAAGGACCAAAGTAACCCATGCTCTCCCGCCGTGGGCATGAGAATAGTCTTCCTTCCCGTGTCAGAATCCCGAATTAGAAACAGAATCTTCTTCATCCCCGTTTCAAACTCCGGACTCTGTCGATCATCATCAAGCAATAAATAAGAATCTCTCTCTTCTCTGCTCTCTGCGTGCGTGGATCACTGAGGTTAACCTTTCTTGGGCAGAATTCGGCGCCTGCAGCCAAGCTGTTCGACGGAATGCCGCCCAAGCGAAAAAGTTCTTCAGTGGTGCAAGAAGGCGCCCTGCGCAGGAGCAAGAGGCTTTCGGTGGCGCACGACGAGGCCGACTTCATTAGTGCCCTCCCGAACGATATCCTGCACCACGTTCTTGGGCTGCTGCAAGCTCGGGAGGCCGTGCAGACGTGTGTGCTCGCCCGGCGCTGGCGCAACCTCAGGAAGTCCATACCGGTTCTTCGTGTCAGCGGTTCTGGTGATATCGCAAAACACCGGAATTTCGTGAACCATCTCTTGATCCGCCGTGGCCGCCCGAGTCTTGAGGCATGTCTGTTCCAGTTCGATCGTCATAAACAGTCTGATTGGCCATATGTGAACCGGTGGATGCGACGTGCCTTGCTGTTCCAAGTTCGGGCGTTGAGTGTTACTGTCCTTGGTGGCGGTGGGATGGTCAAAGAGCTGGGAATGAATAAGAAGCCTCTTGTCTCTCAACACTTGACCCACTTGAAGCTTTCTGGTCTAATTTTACCAGACAAGTTTCTTGATTTCTCAAGCTGTGGGGCACTGAAAGATAGCAGATTGCCGCATCCAAGCTAATAACATCTTTTCCAGAACACTTGAACATCTTAGCATTCAGAAGTCCATGTTTCTATCGGACCGTCGTGCTCATATTTCTGCCCCAAGTCTCGTTTCACTAGAAGTATACAGAAATTGGGGTAAAGCTGCGTTTCTTGAAGACATGCCATTCTTGGCAAGAGCAAACTTAAGCTTCAGCATTAGTTGCCATGATTCTTGTCCAAATGTTAACCCTGGGAACTGTAACGTTGCTTCCTGCTGGCGGTGTTATGGCACTGATTTTGCCAGCACAAATTGTGTACTTCTCAAAGGTTTGTCAGCTATTAGGAGTTTGAAGCTGATAGCTGATCCTCAAGTGGTAGGTTTCTTGTTACTTCTCTATCATTAGATCATCTGCATAGGTACGATTTCAGCAGCATGCATGTGACATACCCATAACTACAATTTTGCAAGTTTATAAAAAGTTGAATATGTGCTAAGAAACTAGAGCTCTGAAATGCAAAGTTTCAGTTAGGAGTGGAACTTTTGGACAGTATCACAGTCCATATAGATTATCTGTAAAATCTTGTATTGCAAAAGGTATACTACTACAATGCCACGGTCCTTAGATAATGCAATGAATGGAAGTGTTGGCAGGCACTAAATACTTTCGAGTAATGTTACAATTATCGCTTGATTTAATGTGGATAGGGTTAGTGCACCAATGTGTGCATGTGAACTAAATTACTTGTAAAACATGACATGGGCCATAGACCTGATTCATTGTCTATAAGACATATACATATATATATAACATATGCTTTATATATTAAACAATTGTCTGACATTACTTTTGCAATATGTTTCTAGTTTCTTCTCAGAAGGGATTTGAGATGGTGCCCAACATTTTGCAATTTAAAGACTTTAGTACTCAGGGATTGGTCTGTGGATCATGATCAACATGCACTAATTTGCATTCTCCAACACGCACCAGTTCTAGAGATACTCACTCTTCAACTTTCTGAGGTATTTCTTTACTATGTAAATTTTTGTCTGCCATCATATATATAACATCCTGTCATCATCAGTTAATGATTTTTCTTGTGATGTCATTTTGTTAGCGTTGGCAAGGCAAGCTCAAAACTATCGCTCCTTCCAAAGAACTTTACAATTTAGTGGATCAATCGTTTCGATCAGATAACCTTATGAGAGTTGAAGTGGAATGTTATGAATTTGATGAGAGGGTTCCCAACATTTTGAAGTCCTTGGTCACATACGGTGTACCTCTTGAGAAAATCCGTATCAAGCTAGAAAACAGATTATCTGAGAGTAAGTTACTACTTTACTCTTAACTAGTGCTTCTTATCTTGTAGCACTTCACTATACGACTATATGTGTTTAAAAGCTATAATACCACCCGTGAAACAAATATAATTGAAATGCAATGATAAAAAACATCAACTGTAGATATGCTATTCAATATTATTAAAAAAATAGTAGTTGTTCAATGGCACATACCTTTATTTTTGGCACCTATTTTTTTATCGGCAATATTCCATATAAATGTAAAAGGTGTAAATTGTGAAAATGAATGCCATTTTGTGGCTGATGCTAGTCATTAATTTTATACTGCAGGTTATCAGAATTACATTACAAGTATCGGAAACTTGCCGTCTGGTGTTCTAGAAGCAGGCACAAAGTTGGTTCCACTGCCGAAATCTAGTTCTCACAACTTCGACGTGTCTACCTATATATCTATCCTCAGGACTGGGTGGTTACGAGTTGATATTTATATAGTTTACCCAGCATTTCTATTGTCCTGATAATATCCAATGAGGTGATGGGCTGACAAATCAAAGACCTCATTTTTTAAAATTGCTATGCCCAATGCAGAAATATATAGTATTCTGAATAGAAAATACCCATCTGAATTGATTGTGTTTCTTCTTTCCATTTTTCAGGTTTCAATTTCGTCTGTACCACTTTCACTCAAAGTGACAGTGAGAATGCTGACAGTGCATAAAGTGATCGGATGTGTCTTCTACTAGTATGTGATTTGAAAAGTAACAACGGTTGGGGCTATAGTTACTCAGGCAGGTAGTCATCCTTTTCCTTTGCGAAGAAAAAAAAAGAATTGTCCCTATGTAGTTTTGAACAAACAGGAAATGTAAAATCGATGTTGATGGATAATTTAAAAAGAAACATATAATCTTGTCATGCTCACCCTTTGCATTAATGTAAAAGAAGAACATATCACAACTTTTTTTCAGATGTATTTTAGTTGGCCCATTTTTCCTCTTACATGTGGTGAGGCCCTAACCATAAGTTCTATTGGTCTGGGCTTTTGTCCCATGAGGAACATGCGTGTTTAACTTATTTAAAACTTGTTTAGCACAAAAAAAATGTGAATTTTTAACATTAAAAAATTTGTTCAAATCCTGGGTTTTGAGAAGCTTTTATCTCAAAAAAAATAGTTGACGTACATTTTCTCTCGCTAGGGAGAAAATGTGATTGAAAACAGAGCTCAGGCTCCCTTGTTTTCCATCCAGAAAATGTGACTGAAAACAGAGCTCAGGCTCCCCTGTTTTCCATCCAGCGCGGCACTTGCGGTATCACTGACAGGTGGGACCACGAGAAGAATTCAGCAATACAGGAGCCGAAGAAAATTGAAAATGCTGCCTTGAACCCTGAACCTGTGAAGTGAGAACCACTCGCACCAAAAATCCGAAATCCACCCCACAGAATCAAAATCAGCCAACCGTCTACCCTGTCCTCCGCCGCCACCTCCGGCCGGCCAACTCCGTTGTCGCCACCAGCAACTTGCCGCCGTCGCCTCCGCCCCATCCGCACGCCCAGCACGCACCGCTGCTTGCTTCAGCACCGCCACTACTGGGTGGCATCCTATCTTTGCTCGTTTGGTGGCGCTCCTCCCTCCCCGAGTCAAGGCGCAACCCGGGGCGGCGGAGGAATCCAGATGCTACTCTGCTGCGCTCCTTCTCCACCTCGAGTGCAAGCTTCCTCTCCTCTCCCGCCGTTCCACACGAGCCTCGTGCTCCGCAGCTCCGGCGAGCAGAGGAGGAGCAAGCAGCAGCGCGTCAAGGCAGAATCTTTCTACGCCAAGGCCCGGTCTTTGCGCGCCCAATCCCGCCGGGCTGATGGCTATTGCCCTGCGGCGGAAGACCCGGGTGGGGAATTCGCCGGCTCGGCGGCGCCGTCGTTCCCTGACGCCGAGGCCCTCGCTTCCTGGCTGCGTTCTAGCGGGAGCTTGGCCGGCATCCGGGGGTGCACGCGGTCGCCCTGAGGTCTCTCGGAAGTCTTGGGGTGTTCGTATCCAACAATTTGATCAGCGCATACACCAGGTTCGATGAAGTTCTGGATGCGAGGAAGGTGTTTGACGAAATGCCGGAGCGGAGTGTTGTGTCATGGACGGCGATGATGAATGGATATCGGGAGCTGGGCCATCATGCGGAGGTTCGGAGGCTGTTCTTGGATATGGTGGCCAGTGGGGTGCAAGGTAACAGCTTGACTTTTGTTTGCCTATTGAAGTCTTGCGGGCAGCGACGGCATGCTAGCCTAGGACGGCAGGTTCACTGTTGCATTGTGAAAGGCGCGTGGAGCAATACGATAGTGGACAGTGCTGTTGCGCACTTCTACGCTCAGTGTGGTGATGTCACCAGTGCCTCGGCTACTTTTGATAGGATGGTATCTCGTGATGTTGTCTCATGGACAACAATGGTCACGGTTTATGTGCAGCATGGGCATGGCGACAAGGCTCTGCAGGTGTTTTCAGCAATGGTGTCTGAGGGATTTCGCCCCAACGAGTTCACTGTGTGCAGTGCCCTGAAAGCTTGTGCAGAGGAAAAGGCTCTAAGATTTGGGAAACAGTTACATGGTGCTGTTGTCAAGAAGCTGTACAAGGAGGACATCCATGTTGGGAGTGCGCTCATCAGTATGTACGCTAGATGCGGTCAGGTGTTTGATGCTCAGGCGGTGTTTGACAGGATGCCGAGAAGAAACACTATTACATGGACCTCTATGATCTCTGGCTATGCACAAAGTGGCTACGGTGAAAAAGCTATCATGTTGTTCCGAAAGATGAAGATGCGTAGAGTGTTTGTCAACAACCTGACTATTGTTGGTCTCCTTAGTGCTTGTGGCTCTATGCAATCAGTTTCTCTTGGAAAGGAACTACATGCACAAATACTTAAGAATTCACTGGAAGATAATCTTCAAATTGGGAGCACACTTGTTTGGTGCTACTCTAAATGTGGACAGCATACTTATGCTGCACGAATTCTAGAAGCAATGCCTGACCGTGATGCTGTCGCTTGGACAGCTTTGATTTCAGGATACAACAGTCTTGGTCATAATGTGGAAGCTCTTAAATCATTAGATGAGATGTTATGGGATGGTGTGACACCAAATACTTACACTTATTCCTCTGCTTTGAAAGCTTGTGCCAGATTGGAGGCTCTGCGAGATGGAAGAAGAATCCATGGTGTTGTTAACAAGACCCAAGCTTTTTCAAATGTCTTTGTGGGATGCTCACTGATTGATATGTATATGAGGTGTGGGAAAGTTGATGAAGCAAGACAAGTCTTTGATGCCATGCCAGAACACAACTTGGTAACATGGAAAGTGATTATTACAGGTTTTGCTCAGAATGGGCTCAGCGAAGAGGCTTTAAAATACATGTACTTAATGCAGCAGGAAGGTTATGATGTTGATGACTTCATGCTTTCAACAGTTTTGACATCATGTGGAAATCTTAGAAAGAAATCGAAGTGCAAATCTTTATCTAGCTCAATAACTGGTTCACCACTTTTAGAAAAGTTTTAGAGTAGTCACTCAATATCAACAAAATGCTCGTGCAACTGTACAAAGTCAGCGGTTCATGTTATCAACTAGTTTTTGTCAGAGTATGGATCGTAAGAAAACAAGATCAGAAACATGTCAGTTCAGAGAGGATATACATATTTGTCCTTAAAGGAAAACTTTACTGACCATTTTCCTTTGATGTCCTTTCAAAGTTGTATATATGACACAACAGAATATTTGAAGTGGAGACAGATCTTAGATATTCTGTACTTCATATATTTTGTTCTAATTCTTCCACTGCTTACTGCATATGCATTGTTAGGTTATTGCAACCAGTATTGATTCTTGCAGTTCGTGGAGGGAGAGTTACTGTATGATGCATCAACCTTCCAGGATTGATTTATTTTCAGGTGCAATCGCTTTATTTTTATTCTTAGATACTCATTTTCGATCTATATGTAAAGTTGGACTCTCTTGTGACTAATGGAAATCTGACTACTATAGGAATGTTTCTTCTTCACCGTATACCGCTTATGTGGTTAGTGCTGCATGTTGTATGTCTTATGCAATGTCCTCATATACCTGGGTGAATACAAAGTCTTGTGAATTCGTTCTTTTGCTAATTAAAGCTTAATCAATCGCCATCCCTTTTCCAAATTCTCCTATTACCTAGCACTTTTTTCGTGCAGTCTCTTTCCAAGTTTCCATAACTGTTATCTATCTGGGTGCCGTCAAAGGACCAGGAAGCTTAATAGTTGGTTTATCACTTTCAGAGAAGTTTTTGGTTAACTAATATCAACAAAATGCTGGTGCGACTGGACAAATTCAGTGGTTCGTGTCAGGTGATGTGTAGTTCTGGTGAGTATGCAAGATCAGAAGCATGTCATTTCCGAATAGATATACATGTCCTTGAAAACTTTACTGATCATTGCCTTTGATGCCATTTGAAGCTGTATTATGCCATAAAAAACATTTGAAATGCTTACAGACGACCTTAGATGTGTGTTGTTAAAGATATCAATGATAAGTTTCCATAAATGACTATTATCAGCTTGATGAACGCAGGGTGCTGTTAGCGTGTTAAAGATATTGTCAGTAGACAAACGTGAATAATTCATGGTGCTACTTCCGCTGCAGCGAACATCAATGACAGAAACTGTTATAAAAAAACAATGACAGAACCTATAATTATTAATAGCTACAAGAGGCACTAAAACTCTGAATTGCACCCAAAGTAACATCTAAAAAGCTGAACAACTGAACAGTACGGCTTTTTAGATCTCTTCTGCTGCTAACTTCTATTTTATGGTGTTCCGATGGAAGCAATTGTTCCAACAGTCTCCAACTTTCTTCTATTTCCGCAATATCCTATAAAAGATAATAGTATCTTAGCTTGACCAGAGACACATAATAACTTTAAGGATATCCATCCATCATTATTATATACATTCATATCTCACAAAGTCTAATTGACATCTTCTCAAGGACTGGCACTTGTCGGAGAAAGGGAATCAGTGTATGAACTCTGCTTACCACAACCCACCCCATTAAGTACCGAAGTCTTCAACTTGCTGAATATGGGTGAAGATAGCATATCTTTCTTTTTTTTTTTTTTTTTTTTTTGAGAAGATAGCATATCTTTCTTGAAAATAGACTGAGTAAGGAAGATATGCAATCAGTCAATTCAAGATCCTCTAGTGCCGAGCACCCAGAGAAATCCGTCAAGCAGCCCTCCAACACACTCTTCAGGTCCAAGGCCCTCAAATGCTTGGATATGACAGGCGTGTGCAACCGAAGGCTCCACTTACAGCAGGGTCAGCAAGGACTCTGAGGACCTCAACATTACGCATCAATGCATACTGGATCCACGTCTTGCCATTTCGAAACTGGCTCATCTATGTCGCTAAAGGCATCAGGTAAGATCATAGGCCAGGACGGGTAGGTCTTAAACACGAATTCGTCCAGTGGCGCAATGTCCCTGAACAACAGTAGATCGTTGACAAACTTGTTGAACCTCTTGGGGCTTCCCCAGATCTCTGACTCGATGAAAGGTAGGGCGCGCGTGTAGTTCCACACCTCGCGCCAGCGGCGGGAGAGCACGTACGTCCGTACAGCCTTGTGCGCTGGCAGATAGGGAATCACGCCACGAAGAAGATCATCTGAGAGGTCACTGATGTGATCCTCACATCCCTCCTCAGCTGCTGCAAGTACCTTTCGCTCCATGTTCCTGCGCCTGCACCTCAGAGGCATTCCGTCGAACAGGTGATAGGTGCTGGATTACTGGTGCTGCTTTAGTGGAAGCAGATGAGACACCCAAGAACATCACGGAAACAGAGGAGATACGAGAAGTTCAGATCGATTTTCTGCACCTGCCTAGGTGATCGATTGAGATCCGCTCGCCAGCTCCGCCGCCGCCGGGAAGAGAGGAAGGATAGCCTGCGACTGCGAGTTTGCACGGTTCCCTCAGTTAAACGACTTAAACAGGATTGTAAACGGAGTTCTTATTTGGGCTTCATTCCGAAACATCAACGCGGCAAGGCCCATATGGCCTTTACGATTTTGCTCAAACAAAAAAAATGGTCTTTCCGCATTTCCCTCAAAAACAAAAAGGAAATAAATCCGCATACCTACCTTTGTAAATCAAAACTACAATATTCGCAAAAAAAAAATCAAAACTACACTGGAGAAACAAAAAAATCTACTAGTAATATATACAAGCAACAGCGGAGCCGAACAATTTAGCAGTGCGGGCGAGTAATTACGTTAGATCAATTTAGCAGTTTCCCTCATTGATGCAGCCTATTTATGGACGCTCAGGTCATTTATTCAGTCATTTGACCCACAAAGATTCTGGGTAGAGAGAGTTGGATTTCCTGATCCTTTTGCTGAGTCTGGGTGTAGTCTGAACAGGTGGGTGATATAGATGATGCAAGAGCCCAGGGTCGCTTTCCCAAATTGCCAATGATGCTGGTGGTCGACTATTCCATTTGATACAAAAATGTTTTGCCGCTTTGGCTCCATTGTGGTGAAGGTGCCGCTGCCGAATCGTCTCTGACTCCGAAACTGGAGCATCCTTAGACATGGATGCCGGCAGTTCTGCTTGTACTGTTGCGCTGTGACCATCCACGAATTTCACAAGCTTGTCAGTCCTCCAATCTTTACCACTTCTGCAACTGACTTCGATCATTTTAAGGTGCTCTGATGGAAGCAATTGTTCTTCCAACACTCTGCAACTTTCTTCTATGTCCACAACATATTGCTCAACTTGCATGGGATTAAAGACTGTGTTGTTGCATTTGCGCTCCTATAGAAGATAATAATATCTTAGTTCAATTCAATCAACAAAACACATTAACTTTAAAAAGAATATCAACCATCATAGTAATTAACATTATATTATGTTGAGATTTGGCCAAAGAGACAATAGAATAGTATGAAGTGTGTATTGTATTGATCTTTGAATTACATATATATAGGGGTACAAAGGGTGTGCCATTAAGCATGGAAAAACTGCCGTCATAAATGCCCTAATGGCCATGAAACAGTCCATAACCATGGCTGTTACAACCATGATGATGGCTGTTTTTCAAGGTCATTAACATGGCCTTAAGGAGCCCTTCATGATCTCTTTGATGGCCTCCTTTGATGAGAGCAAATTGATTTGCATTTGTAACACTCCCCCTTTTCATCGAATCCTTCATAGAGGTCAATATCTTTTAAATTCCTTCAAAAACCCTATGGGAAAAAATTTAGAAATAATGTGTTTGATGATCACTCAATCATATATCTGAAAAATTTAAGGAGTAATCTATGTCTTGATTTTTATCTCTAGAAAACCCTAATTGGGGAAAAATTGAGATAAAGACATATCCTTGTGATGATTATTTTATCTCTACAAAAACCCCGATGGGGGAAAAATTGAGATATGCTTGCACCAATTATTGTCTCGTTAAAAACTTTGTATGAGAAAAACCTGATGGTAAAAACTCATAAAAGAAAAGAGTACAACAGGACGCGTTTGTTGACGCCGGTTTTTGACCAAGGAACCCATTGTCGGCGACTATAGGTCAAAGGAGGGTCGGTGGGCCGAAGGCCGACGGCCGCATGGACGAGTAAAGAGGCGCGTCCCTCCCGGGAATCGTGCACGGATGCTAACGGAAGAGCATAATATTGATGGGCCTGGCCCACGTTGTAAAATTAGAAATAATAGTTTAATTTTGGAAAAAGATCCTAGTCGGTTAGGAAATCGGCCCGAAGAGGATCCGAGTAGGATTCTTTGTGCCGGATATAAATATGTACTCAGGTGTAACCTGTAAACTCGATTCACATCCAATACAACTTTCGGCGCATCGCCAAACCCTAATTTTCTCGTCAAGTCTTTACTATTTTCGCGCGGGGATCTTCGGGGCTCCGGTCGACAACAAGTTGGCTTGACAAGGTAATTATGTTGTCTAATTCTCGGCGCATTGTTCGTAATTAGATGGCTTAATTGCTAGTTATCCGGCGACCAGATCTGTTTTCGACCGTCGTAGTGAGTATCGGCCGAGATGAGTCAAGTCGACCTGGTCCGGGCTCGTGGTGGAAGTAGTTTGACTTGTCCCGCCTCCCCGTCCCAGCCTTTGCTCACAACGCCGATTGGCTCGGATCCGGTCGTTCGAGTCACGATAGCCGCTATGAGAATTCTTTTACATCTTAGCCGATTCGATCGTGCGGATTCGGTTGACGTGTCCTGTGTTTGCCTTTACGATAGTTGACTTGTCCTAGGCGCATGCAGCCGATTGGATAGGATGTAGATTTACTTTCATAGTTAAGGCGTTTATGATTGTGCTTGTCCTGAATCGGCCGGGCGTGCGCGGCCGTTAGACCTGGTCCGATCGCGTACCATCGCTTGACTTGTCCTGTTGGAGCGACCGGTCGATTCGGATCCGTGTGGTTGTATTTGTCTTATTGTTCTTTCGGAGTGTTTAGCCGATTGTTTATCACGTTCATTAGCTGTTTCATGTTCAATTAGCGCCAAATCTGTTAAAGCTGCCTTTGAACCCGAGTTATTAGTATGATTTTGTTGATCATCATTATCCATCTAGATAGATCTAATAACTCACTATTATAATCCATGGCAGAATCGGCCGGATGCCCGATCGGCCGATTTATCTGCTCCGATTGATGATTGAACCATCCTTTTGCTATCAAATTAATTACATCCCATTAATAATTACCTTGTTTATATTTTATTCGATAATGCATCCCTGCAAGGTCTTAATGATTTGATTGCTCACCGACGAAATCGGCTGCTAGCCACCGATCGCATGTTATAGCATCGGCCGATTTCGTATCGTTTGTATCACGGTTCGCTTGCACTGGCATTTAATACATAAAATGGATGGGCCGTGCTGCTCCCAGTCAATGGCCGATTTTGTCTATCTTACGCCAGAATCGGCCACGGCTGCACATCGGCCTATCCGGGCCGATGACCCGGAATTTTACACTTTTTATTGTCTTTGTTGGTTTGCAGGAAAACCATCCGGCACGCACCAGCGCACACGAGAATCGGCGAGCCGAGCCGGTCCGTTGGGAGCACGGGGCCCTGCGTCGGCCGGGGTTTCGGTGGACTCTCCGGACAACGGTGTGTTGGCGACTTTTGACGTCAACAGCGTTTAACTAGGCTCATCGATCGGAGAGTCTCCCCCGATGTTTGCAAGTCTCCGAGCCGTCTCATATCAATCCCCTTAACACATTTTTCGAATGTGGCAGTAGGTAGAGATTTGGTGAATAGATCGGTCGGATTATCACATGATTTTACCTATAAAATGTTTATCTCTCTATTTTGCTGAAGCTCATGAGGATAAAACAATTTAGGGGTAACGTGTTTAGTGACTTGGCTCTTGATGTAGCCTGTTTGCATATGTGTGATACAAGCAGCATTATCCTCGTGGATAATGGTGGGTGATTCTAAGGAACCAATACCACAAGATTGCTCAATGTGGTTTATCATTCTGCGAAACCATACGCATTCGCGTGATGCCTCATATAGAGCGATGATTTCAGAATGATTTGTGGAGGTAGCCACTAAAGTTTGTTTAGATGACTTCCATGAGATGGATGTTCCTCCCGGAAGGAATACAAAACCTATCCGTGATCCGGCATTATGGGGATCAGACCTGTAACCAGACATCCGTGTATCCAACTAAGGTGGGATCATTAGTCTTTCGGAAGAATAAACCAAGATCCCTAGTGCCATTCAAGTACCTAAGGATTAGTTTTGCTCCGGTCCAATGACGTTTAGTTGGAGCAGCATCGTATCTTGCTAATAGATTCACTGCGAAAGCAATGTCGGGCCTGGTGCTATTTGCTAGATACATGAGTGCTCTAATGAGGCTGAGATAAGGATATTGTGGTCCCAATATCTCTTCCCCTTCCTCCCGTGGTCGGAAAATGTCTTTTTCTTTTTTGAGCGATCGAACAACCATGGGAGTCTTATTTGGATGAGCTTTGTCCATACTGAATTTCTTCAATATTTTCTTGACACGTGGCTTGTTGGCTCTTTTATGCCTGTCCTTGCCGGAAGAAATTCTAGATTTTGTGTTCCCGTTGGGATCACCTTTCTTCGCATTCGCATGTACTTCGAGCGGTGGAGCGAGTGCCCAATGGGCGCTGAGTTGAATTCTTGAGTGTGAGCTCATGATTCTCTTCTGCCTGTTTCAATGTTTGAATGAGTGAAGAGTATTGTGTGAAATTCTTCTCGCGGTATTGTTGAGTAAGAATCGTTTCTAAAGGAAGCATTGTAGACAAAGTCTTCTCAATTTTCTCCTCTTCGATGAGGTTGTTTCTCACAAAACTTGAGCTTGGAGCATATCTTATGAACATCATGGTTGAACTCATCTACACATTTGAAATCTTGTAGACGTAAATGGTTCCACTCATGCGTTGCCTCGGGGAGGATGATGGCTTTATGCTGTTCATATCGATTTTTGAGCGCCGTCCATAAAGCACGTGGACTCTCCTCATACATGTATTCTATTTTCAAATCCTGATGGATATGATTTCTCATGACCTTTAAGGCAGAGAAATTGTACATGTTTGAGGGAGCAACAGTTGGATCGGCTGTTTCATCTATACATCTGTATAGCCAAAGGATCGACAGACTCACTTTGAGATCCATCGCCCAAACGGGAAAATTGGAACCATCAAGAGCGAGGATATCAAACTCTTTGGTTGCCATTTCACCTACAATGTGAAAGCCACAAATTTTTGAGAAAATTACGGCATATATATGCAATTTTATGTGAATTCAAAAGAACTCAAATGATAGTTAAAATCCTTTAATATTTGGTAGAAATTTGAATTTTTCTAGAGGGATTGATACAATGCTGATGCATGATCATCCATATGATCTCATACTTTGAATTTCTTCCTATTTAAATGATTTGATTGCATATAATAAAATTTTAAAGTAAAGGCGATGAAAAAGGAATTGCATAGTGATTGGCCGAAGAGACAATAGAATAGTATGAAGTGTGTATTGTATTGATCTTTGGATTAGATATATATAGGGATACAAAGGGTGTGCCATTAAAAATGGAAAAACTGCCGTTATAAATGCCCTAATGGCCATTAAACAGCCCATAACCATGGCTGTTACAACCATGATGATGGCTGTTTTCCAAGCTTATTAACATGGCCTTAAGGAGCCCTTCATGATCTCTTTGATGTCCTCCTTTGATGAGAGAAAATTGATTTGCATTTGTAACACTCCCCCTTTTGATCGAATCCTTTATAGAGATCAATATCTTTTAAATTCCTTCAAAAACCCCGTGGGAAAAAATTTATGAATAATGTGTTTGATGATCACTCAATCATAAATCTGAAAAATTTAAGGAGTAATCTATGTCTTGATGTTTATCTCTAGAAAAACCCCGATTGGGGAAAAATTGAGATAAAGACATATGCTTGTGTTGATTATTTTATCTCTACAAAAACCCTCATGGGGAAAAATTGAGATATGCTTGCACCAATTATTGTCTCATTAAAAACTTTGTATGAGAAAAATCTGATGGTAAAAACTCATAAAAGAAAAGAGTAACGGGACGCGTTTAACTAGGCTCATCGATCGGAGAGTCTTCCCCGATGTTTGCAAGTCTCCGAGCCATCTCATACCAATCCCCTTAACACATTTTTCGAATGTGGCAGTAGGTAGAGATTTGGTGAATAGATCGGCCAGATTATCACATGATTTTACCTGTAAAATGTTTATATCTCCATTTTGCCGAAGCTCATGAGAATAAAACAATTTAGGGGTAACGTGTTTAGTGACTTGGCTCTTGATGTAGCCTGTTTGCATCTGTGTGATACAAGCAGCATTATCCTCGTGGATAATGGTGGGTGATTCCGAGGAACCAATACCACAAGATTGCTCAATGTGGTTTATCATTCTGCGAAGCCATACACATTTGCGTGATGCCTCATATAGAGCGATGATCTCGGAATGATTTGTAGAGGTAGAGATGGCTGTTCCTCCATGAAGGAATACAAAACCTGTCCGTGATCCGGCATTATGAGGATCGGACATGTAACCAGCATCTATGTATCGAACTAAGGTGGGATCATTAGTCTTTCCAAAGAATAAACCAAGATCCCTAGTGCCATTCAAGTACATAAAGATTAATTTTCCTCCGGTCCAATGACGTTTAGTTAGAGCAGCACTCGTATCTTGCTAATAGATTCACTCGCAAAAGCAATGTCGGGCCTGGTGCTATTTGCTAGATACATGAGTGCTCCAATGAGGCTGAGATAAGGATATTGTGGTCCCAATATCTCTTCCCCTTCCTCCCGTGGTCGGAAAATGTCTTTTTCTTTTTCGAGTGATCGAACAACCATGGGGGTCTTATTTGGATGAGCTTTGTCCATATTGAATTCTTCAATATTTTCTCGATGTAGACATATTGATGCACTAAGATTCCTGAGTGAAGATGCTCGATTTGCAAACCTAAGCAAAATTTGGTTTTACCCAAATCCTTCATCTCGAATTCCGTTTTGAGGTGATTGCGGGCCTCATCAATATCTTGGGTGCTGCCAATGATGTTCAAATCATGTACATACACTGGTATTATGCAAAATCATGTGGAGGATCTTTTGATGAAGACACATGGGCAATCATTGTTGTTGGAGTATCCCTTCCGTAGAAGGTACTCACTCGATTGATTGTACCACGTTCTCGCCGACTGTTTAAGACCATAGAGTGATCTTTTGAGTTTCACACAATACATATTGTGGTTTTTGTTCTCATTCGGTATAGGGATCCCATCGGGGACCCTCATATATATATATATATATATATATCCGAATCTAATGACCCATATAAATATGCGGTCACGACGTCCATCAACTGCATAGATAGACGTTTTTGGGTTGCCGTGAAATTAAGTATCGAAACGTTATTCCACTCATGATTGGATAGTATGTTTCATTGAAATCAATGACGGGCCTCTGCGTGAACCCTTGTGCTACAAGCCTCGCCTTATATCTCACCACCTCCTTGTTCTCATTCCGCTTCCGGATGAAAACCCATTTAAAACCCACAGGGAAGGTTTTTGGAGGTTTAGGTATCACCGATGAGAATACCTATTTTTTATTGAGGGAGGCTAACTCTGCTTCAATTGCTTCCTTCCATTTGTTCTAGTCCGAGCGCTGTGTGCACTCTGCCACGGACTTTGGATCTGGATCATTTTGTATGGTTTCAGCAATTGATGAGGCAAAGTATGTGTCGACAATTGTAGTCTTACGATCGAATGATTCTCCAGATTTAACGTAGTTGATGGAAATTTCTTGTACCCCAATTGGCGGCTCGGTATTTCCCAATACGATAGCGCCGGGGTGTTCCAATGTCCCATCATCAGAAATTGAGTGCACCGTTGATGTGGGATGTGGATTTTTTGAATCCACATTGTGTCTCTCAACTAGAGGTTGAGTTTCATTTACTTGTGTTAGAGGAGTCTTTCCTCTGTTTCCTCTTGCACTTTCGAGGATTTTCCGTACTTCTCCCTTTCTCTGTTGAGTTAGGGAGTTGAATAGTTTTGTTTGGTACCTCTATTCTTTCTGGTACATTCCTTGCAGGAATGAATGATTTTGTGACACTTTTGCTCACGAGTAAATGAGTCCGGCAAATTGTTTGCAGCAGTTTGCAAATCAATTATTCTTTGAACTTGTCGTTCATATTCTGCTGTATGAGGATCATCCTTTAGGGAATCTAAGGAATCCCAATTTATTTCCGGGCATTCGAGTGTGATACTTCAATTCTCCCCATAATACCGGAAAATGATCTTCGTTGAAGATACAATCGAGTGAACCGGGCCGTGAGTAGGTCCCCTGTAAGGGGTTCTAGGTATTTAATGATTGACGGAGATAAATACCCCACATAGATCCCAATTCTCCTGTGTGGGCCCATTGTTGTTCGTTTCGGTGGTGAGATCGGTACGTATACAGCGCAACCGAATTTCCGCAGATGGGAAATACTAGGAGGATCACCACGAACCAATTGCAGTGCGGAAGCTGTATGGTATGCAGTTGGACGCAATTGTATTAAGTCACCGGCGTGTAACACTGCATGACCCCAACAAGAGGTTGGTAAGTTACAATGTTGCAATAGTGGTCTGGCTATGAGTTTTACTCTCTTAATGAGATATTCAGCTAAACCATTCTGGGTATGAACATATGGTACAGAATGTTGTACTTCAATTCCTAAAGCCTTACAATAATTATTGAAGTCTTTGGAAGAAAATTCTGCTGCATTGGCCAACCTAATGGATTTTATCCGGTGCTCGGGATGATTCGCTCTAAGTCCGATGACTTATGAAATTATTTTTGCAAAGGCATGGTTTCATGTCAATAAAAGACACACATAAGACCATCTTGTGGATGCGTCTATGAGAACCATGAAGTACCTAAATGGTCCGGATAAAGGTTGAATGGGGCCACAAATATCTTCTTGAATGCGTTCAAGAAATTTAAGTGGTTCAGCCTTTATTTTGAGATGTGAAGGTCTCAAAATTAATTTTCCAATTGCACATGAGGTGCATACAAAATCTGAGGATTGTGGAAATTTTCTATCACTCATACCATGTCCACTTGAATTGCTAATGGTTTTTCTCATCATCCCGATGCCGGGGTGACCAAGGCGTTCATGCCAAGTTTGAATGAATCAATATTCTGAAAAATTACTTTTTATGCAATGTGTGGTACGGGTTTGATGTATGTGTAGTAGAATCCGGACGGAAGAGAACACACTTTTCAAGTGTTTGTTTGCCATATCCAGTATCTTTGGTCAAGAGGAGGAACTCGTCATTGTTTTCTTCTTGTGTGTGCACATGAATCCCATTTTTCCGGATGTCACGAAAACCTAGTAGGGTACGTGTTGAATCGGGATACAATAATGCCTCCTCGATATGAATTTGTGTACCCATTGGAAGTGTGATAGTGGCCCTTCCGGAACCAACAATCATCGCATCGCGTCCCGCGATGGGCAAAATTTGTCCTTCTCTCTTTGTGAGAGATTGGAAAAATTTTACTTCCCTAAGTATCGTGTTAGTTGTGCAACAATCTACTAGGCATATCAATTCTTCCATTGGATTGACTCCCGTATCAATCTATATAATGCAAAAATTGGAAATTCGTAAGAATAACGACAAAATATAGATTGAACATACTTTATTAAAATAAATGTGCATTATTACAATATGATAGCAACATCATGTCTTTTATTACAAGGGTTACATTTGAGAATGTAAACCCTAAAGCTCGTGTAGCTTAATGGAGATCTCCAAAAATGTCGTTGGAGGAGCACTCCGCGAGTATGTCTTCAAAGTCATCATCTTCGCCTTGCGGAGTCTTGGTGATGCTTGGTCCCACTTCTTCGAGAGATGGGGTCCTTAGCTCCAATTTCCGGTTCTTGAGAGGCAAAGTGTGCTTCAACGTCCTTGGTGTTACGTGTACGACCCATGGACGTCATGTATAGATCAACAAGATGTTTAGGGGTTCGGCATTTCTTAGTAACATGATTGTAGCAACCACACCTATAGCAGGCGTTTTTGTTGTTGTTAGTATCATGTTTTGGCTTAGAAATACCTTTCCTCTTTTTGTTGTTGACACGTGGCTTGTTGGCTCTTTTATGCTTGCCCTTGCCGGAAGAATTTCTAGATTTTGTGTTCCCGTTGGGATCACCTTTCTTCGCATTCGCATGTACTTCGAGCGGTGGAGCGAGTGCCCAATGGGTGCTGGTTTGAATTCTTGAGTGTGAGCTCATGATTCTTTTCTGCCTGTTTCAATGTCTGAATGAGTGAAGAGTATTGTGTGAAATTCTTCTCGCGGTATTGTTGAGTAAGAATCCTTTCCGAAGGGAGCATTGTAGACAAAGTCTTCTCAATTTTCTCCTCTTCGATAGGTTCTTTGTCACAAAACTTGAGCTTGGAGCATATCTTATGAACAGCGTGGTTGAACTCATCTACAAATTTGAAATCTTGTAGACGTAAATGGTTCCACTCATACGTTGCCTCGGGGAGGATGATAGCTTTATGCTGTTCATATCGATTTTTGAGCGTCGTCCATAAAGCATGTGGACTCTCCTCATACATGTATTCCATTTTCAAATCCTGATGGATATGATTTCTCATGACCTTTAAGGCAGAGAATTTGGACATGTTCGAGGGAGCAACAGTTGGATCGACCGTTTCATCTATACATCTGTATAGTCCAAGGGTCGACAGACTCGGTTTGAGATCCATCGCCCAAACGGGGAAATTGGAACCATCAAGAGCGAGGATATCAAACTCTTTGGTTGCCATTTCACCTACAATGTGAAAGCAACAAATTTTTGAGAAAATGATGGCATATATATGCAATTTTATGTGAATTCAAAAGAACTCAAATGATAGTTAAAATCCTTTAATATTTGGTAGAAATTTGAGTTTTTCTAGAGGGATTGATACATGGATGATGCATGATCATCCATATGATATCATACTCTGAATTTCTTCCAATTTAAAGGATTTGATTGCATATAATAAAATTTTAAAGTAAAGGCGATGAAAAAGGAATTGCATAGTGATTGTAAAAATAAAGACATAACAATGCATAAAGTGCTTGAATATAAATTCATATAAAAACGGAGGAGTACAACTTGCTGAAAGCAATAATATCTTCTGATTATTTGTTGAATTTAAACCAAATTCAAGTCTAATGACTTGAATTCTAACACTCAAAATTGTAAAATTGTGAAATATTTAAAAGGAAACGGCCGTTTTGGTCCAGGAGGAAAAGCTGGGGGTGGCACTGGGCCTATTTGGCCCAAGAGGCCCAGCTGGCAGCGAGGCAAGTGACCCACGGGGTCACCGGTTTGGGCGGCCGCCGCCTGATGCGGGCGCTTTGCGTCGGGAGCTCACCGCCCCTAAGGAGGCCCGCGCGCATCGCATCGCGTCCCGCGATGGTCAAAATTTGTCCTTCTCTCTTTGTGAGAGTTTGAAAAAATTTTACTTCCCTAAGTATCGTGTTAGTTGTGCAACTAGTAGATCTAGATCCAAAGTCCATGGCAGAGTGCAAACAACGCTCGGACTAGAACAAATGAAAGGAAGCAATTGAAGCAGAGTTAGCCTCCCTCAATAAAAGACAAGTATTCTCATCGAGTGATACCTACACCTCCAAAAACCTTCCCTGTGGGTTTTAAATGGGTTTTCATCCGGAAGCGGAATGAGAACAAGGAGGTGGTGAGATATAAGGCGAGGCTTGTAGCACAAGGGTTCACGCAGAGGCCCGGCATTGATTTCAATGAAACATACTCCCCGATCATGAGTGGAATAACGTTCGATACTTAATTTCACCGGCAACCCAAAAACGTCTATCTATGCAGTTGACGGACGTCGTGACCGCATATTTATATGGGTCATTAGATTCGGACATATATATGAGGGTCCCCGATGGGATCCCCATACCGAGTGAGAACAAAAATCACAATATGTATTGTGTGAAACTCAAAAGATCACTATATGGTCTTAAACAGTCGGTTAGAATGTGGTACAATCGATCGAGTGAGTACCTTCTACGGAAGGGATACTCCAACAACAATGATTGCCCATGCGTCTTCATCAAAAGATCCTCCACTAGATTTTGCATAATATTAGTGTATGTAGATGATTTGAACATCATGGGCAACACCCAAGATATTGATGAGGCCCGCAATCACCTCAAGACGGAATATTAGATGAAGGATTTGGGTAAACCAAATTTTGCTTAGGTTGGCAAATCAAGCATCTTCACTCAGGAATCTTAGTGCATCAATCTGTCTACGTAGAGAAAATATTAAAGAAATTCAATATGGACAAAGCTCATCCAAATAAGAACAATGATTGCCCATGCGTCTTCATCAAAAGATCCTCCACTAGATTTCGCATAATATCGGTGTATGTACATGATTTGAACATCATTGGCAGCACCCGAGATATTGATGAGGCCCGCAATCACCTCAAAACGGAATTCGAGATGAAGGATTTGGGTAAAACCAAATTTTGCTTAGGTTTGCAAATCGAGCATCTTCACTCAGGAATCTTAGTGCATCAATCTGTCTACATCGAGAAAATATTGAAGAATTCAATATGGACAAAGCTCATCCAAATAAGACCCCCATGGTTGTTCGATCACTCGAAAAAGAAAAAGACATTTTCCGACCACGGGAGGAAGGGGAAGAGATATTGGGACCACAATATCCTTATCTCAGACCTCATTGGAGGACTCATGTATCTAGCAAATAGCACCAGGACTCACATTGCTTTCGGAGTGAATCTATTAGCAAGATACGGTGCTGCTCCAACTAAACGTCATTGGACCGGAGGAAAATTAATCCTTAGGTACTTGAATGGCACTAGGGATCTTGGTTTATTCTTCCAAAAGACTAATGATCCCACCTTAGTTGGATATACGAGATGCCCCATAATGCCGGATCACGGACAGGTTTTGTATTCCTTCATGGAGGAACAACCATCTCATGGAAGTCATCTAAACAAACTTTATTGGCTATCTCTACAAATCATTCCGAGATCATCGCTCTATATGAGGCATCACGCGAATGCGTATGGCTTCACGGAATGATAAACCACATTGAGCAATCTTGTGGTATTGGTTCCTCGGAATCACCCACCATTATCCACGAGGATAATGCTGCTTGTGTCACACAGATGCAAACAGGCTACATCAAGAGCCAAGTCACTAAACACATTACCCCTAAATTGTTTTATCCTCATGAGCTTCAACAAAATGGAGAGATAAACATTTTACAGGTAAAATCATGTGATAATCTGGCCGATCTATTCACCTAATCTCTACCTACTGCCACATTCGAAAAATGTGTTAAGGGGATTGGTATGAGACAGCTCGGAGACTTGCAAACATTAGGGGAGACTCTCCGATCGATGAGTCTAGTTAAACACATCCTGTTGTACTCTTTTCTTTTGTGAGTTTTTACCATCAGGTTTTTCTCATACAAAGTTTTTAACGAGACAATAATTGGTACAAGCATATCTCAATTTTTCCCCATTGGGGTTTTTATAGAGATAAAATAATCAACACAAGCATATGTCTTTATCTCAATTTTTCCCCAATCAGGGTTTTTCTAGAGATACAAATCAAGACATAGATTACTCCTTAAATATTTCAGACTTGTGATTGAGTGATCATCAAACACATTATTCCTATTTTTTTCCCACAGGGTTTTTCAAGGAATTTAAAAGATATTGATCTCTATGAAGGATTCGATCAAAAGGGGAGTGTTACAAATACAAATCAATTTGCTCTAATCAAAGGAGGCCATCAAAGAGATCATGAAGGGCTCCTTAAGGCCATATTTATGATCTTGGAAAACAGCCATCATCATAGTTGTAACAGCCATGGTTATAGGCTGTTTCATGGCCATTAGGGTATTTATGACGGCAGTTTTTTCATGCTTAATGGTACCCTCTTTTGTACCCCTATATATATGTAATCCAAAGATCAATACAATACACACTTCACTCTATTCTCTTGTCTCTTTGGCCACATTCTAACAATGGCGGGGGCACTCCACCGGAATGCGTCCTGGTACAGTGCAGTCCAGACGTGGTGTAGGAGATGAAAAACGGAACACCATCGGGGATGGACTCCTACTAGCTTCATCATATGAGATGGGGCTTGGAGATCGACGGGTCGTAGTACGGTCCATGTGACGTCGGGGAGGACGACTAGCATTGCTAGAATGTCGTCCCCTTGCCCATCTAGGACGGCGAACTGGTGTCTCAAGAATGGAGTCAATCTGCTGATGCATGAGACGGCGAAGGTGGCTAGCATGGGTGGAAAAACGGGAGCCGTGGCGAGCCATCTTACCTTTTGTTTTGTCTCTAGCTCAAACGAAGAGCGTGCTGATAACGTGTTGAGATTTGACCAAAGAGACAATAGAATAGTATGAAGTGTGTATTGTATTGATCTTTGGATTACATATATATAGGGGTACAAAGGGTGTGCCATTAAGCATGGAAAAACTGCCATCATAAATGCCCTAATGGCCATGAAACAGCCCATAACCATGGCTGTTACAACCATGATGATGGCTGTTTTCCAAGGTCATTAACATGGCCTTAAGGAGCCCTTCATGATCTCTTTGATGGCCTCCTTTGATGAGAGCAAATTGATTTGCATTTGTAACATATTATACCTCCCAAAGTCTAATTGAAATCTTCTCGAGGACTGGCGCATGTCGAAGAAAGTGAACTACTGCATGAACTTCACTTGCCACAACCCACCCATAAAGTACTACAGTCTTCAATTTGCTAAAGTGTGGGAGGTGATAGCATATCCTTCTTGAAAATAGCCTAGGAAATAATATATATATATATATATGGTTATAACTTTGAAGCAAAATTATGACATCAATAGCGGGTATACAATTAGTGCATTTATTATCAATTTGAAGGCTCTGTTAGTCGTATGAAAACATCCTTCCATTGCCAAATTGATTGAAACCAAGGAGAATACGAATGTTCAGATATTTCCTTGCTTTCCCAAACAGCAGGAGTACTGAAAACAGTAAGATTGCAATACTACACTAAAAAAACCTCACAAGCCATCAACACTGCCCTTTTTATGTTGTAAAATTTAAATGATAATAGATACTAACACAAGAATCTGGTTTCAGTGTTCAGCTTATGAATATGTAATGGTAGAGAAACATGGGGCATAGAATGATTAATGGTCAAAACCATAAAGTAGAAGCACAAACATACCACCCCAAGATGATCCATCCGTAACTGAGCCGCCAATTCCAAATATGTGATGTTGGACAAACTTCTAAGAAGCACAGAACCATCACTGCCATAAGGTTTACTGTACCAATCAACACATGCATCTGATCCACATTGCTTAATTAGAGTAGCTATGCCAACAACGATCCCGGCTGTAAGCATCAAGTCTAATATATGCTGTAACCAGTAATGGCATCCTTTGTAATAATGGAACCCTGCCACCATCCGCATCCAGTCAAAGTGATAAAAGGTTCGGGGTCATAATCTGAGTGCATTTCTCAAGACAGAACTTGCAGCTACCAAGGCATAGACGCCTTAGTGGCTGGGATAATATCTTTGGGGATGAAATTTTGCAATGATTCACTTCAAGATCCTCTAATGCTGGGCACCCTGAGAAGTCCATGGAAGTGCCCTTCAAGAGTATAGTCTTCAGTTCTAAGGTCCTCAAGTGCCGTGAGATGACAGGTGTGTTCAGCAAAAGGCTCCTGTCCCTTGCGTTAACAAGGACTCTGAGGACCTGAACATCACGTGTCAAAGCATACTGGATCCAAGTCTTGGCATATCGAACCGGTTCCTCTCTGTCCCCAAGGCATTAGATGTCATTTGAGGAGAGTACAAATAGGTTTTGAACATGAACTACTCCAGTGGCACATTGCCCCTGAATGACAGTAGATCATTGACAAACTTGTTGCATCTCACTGCGCTCCCCCAGGTCTCAGCCTTGGTGAAGAGTAGGATGCGCGTGGACTTCCACACCTCTTGCCAGTGCCGGGCGAGCATGCATGTCCGCACGGCCTCGTGCGCTGGCAGTAAGGAGAGCACGCGGAGGAGAAGATCGTCGTGGAGGTCACTGATGCGGTCCTCGCCTCCCTCAGACGCTACAGGTACCTTGCCCTTCTTGTTCCGGTGCCTCAGAGACATTCCGTCGAATAAGTGGTGGGTGGTAGGTGCTGGTGCTGCGGAAGAGGAAGTAAATCACGGTACCGAAACAGATTGTAACACCCCGTGGCCTACCGGCAGCTAACCGGCGGCGTGAGGATATACGGCGTCGCCTCCACGGCTTGCTCCCAGAGGAGGAAGACGGGTGTTTGTTTGAGATATGTTTCTTACTTGTCTTGCACTCCGAGTTTCGGGTTCCTTTTATTACAATACGGCACAGCGACGGCTGGCCCAACACAACACGGCCCAAAGGGCTTAAGCTACTAAGACCATTACATAACTCAGACGCTTTACGTATTCCTAATATTACGCTTGCCCCACTCCGTTTGCGCCTAGCAAGTTCCCGTCATGTTCTCCTGTCCTTCACCCGGTGACAACGGCACTTGGCGATGCCGGTGTTACACCTGCGCCGCCCGGAGAACCAGCTTGTCCCCAAGCTGCAACAGAAGGGAATCTGTTCACCAGCACGTACCAGTCTTCCCATGTCACCGAGTCCTCTGGAAGGCCCGCCCACTTGACTCGAGCTTGAGGTACTGCAGCATTCCCCTTTTTGACCAGCCGCCTTTCCAAGATGGATTCCGGGGCCAACTCATGCCTAGACAAGTCGCTCATGTGTGGTAGATCAGAGAACACCGGGGTAAAATCAGGAGTAAATTGCTTCAATTGAGAAACGTGAAACACCGGATGTACCTGACTATCCCGCGGTAGATCGAGTTTATAAGCTGCCTTGCCAATGCGCTCCACCACAGTATATGGACCGAAGTACTTGTATGCAAGCTTAGGGAAAGGACGACTCACCAGAGATGATTGCGCATACGGTTGCAATTTCAGTAATACTTGCTCGCCCACCTGAAATTCCCTTTCGGTTCTGTTTTTGTCAGCCTGGTGCTTGAATCTGTTTTGAGCAGCAGCAATGTTCTGTCTCAGCAGTGCATTGTGAGCTAGTCTTTCCTCCAAGATTTCTTGAGTGGATTGATTTTCAGTAGACAACACAGTTAGTACAGCACCCACATTTGGATCATATCCATATAGAGCCTTGAAAGGAGAACAACCAATTGAGGAGTGGTGAGACGTGTTGTACCAGAATTCAGCAAGAGGTAACCATGCCTTCCACTTGGTTGGTGTTTTCTGTACACTGCATCTCAAATACATCTCCAGACACTGCTTTACTCGTTCAGTCTGCCCATCAGTTTGTGGATGATATGCTGAACTCATGTTCAATTTAACTTGAGATAGACTGAACAACTCTTGCCAAAGGTTGCTTGTGAAAATTTTGTCCCTGTCTGACACTATAGAAAGGGGCCATCCATGGAGTTTGATGATGGAGTCCAGCATAATCATAGCAATGTGCTTAGCAGTGAAAGGATGTTTTAGAGGAATAGAATGTGCACACTTAGTGTATCTGTCTACCACGACCAGTATAACAGAACAACCATCAGACTTAGGGAGGCCCTCAATGAAATCTAGGGAAATATCCTGCCAAGCACCTTTTGGAATGGGTAGTGGTTGTAACAGGCCGGGTGGGTGGATTCTTTCATGTTTGGCTTGTTGACACACAGTGCATTGCTTAACAAAATCCTCTACATCAGATTTGAGACCTTTCGAACAAAAGACCTTCTTAATGCGCATATAGGTAGCTTGCACACCAGAATGTCCTCCTAGGGCACTATCATGAAATGCTGAAATAAGCTTAGTTCTCAGGGCAGAATTCTCACCAACCCATACCTGATCCCCAGATCTAATGATACCTTGATGTAGAGAAAATCCTTGCTCATTCCACTACTGGAAAAGAGCCCTGCAATAGCGGGCCTTTTGGCCCTGCAATAGCGGCCATTCTGGGCGCTATTACGCACACGTTATTGCAGGGTCGGACCAGCAATAGCGCCCACGAACGCCCGCTATTGCAGGAAACCCTGCAATAGCGGGCAGGGTGATGTCATCCGCCGCTATTGCACGCAACTCATCAATAGCGGGCAGCTGACATCAGCCTGACCGCTATTGAAGGGTCACCCTACAATAGCGGCCAGATGACATCACGAAGGCCGATATTGCTGTGTGACCCTTCAATAACGGGCAGATGACATCACTGTGCCCGATTTTGCTGTGGTTTTGCCAATATCGTGCACGATGATGTCATCTACCCGATATTGCTGGCCTAGACAACAATATCGTCTAGTGACATCATCGTGTCCGATATTACTAGCATTTTCCGAAATGAAACAATTATTGCTATTTGTTTTATTTTCCAGGTGACAAATTCAAATATTTTTACAGAACTGAAAATACATTCACACTATATACGCAAGACCATAGAAATAATCATTAAAGCATTTATATGTACATACGACATAGTTGTCATTCATTTTACAATATCCACATACATATACATCATGTTTCTAATACATAATATTCATCCATCAAAACACAACTAAATTACAATTTATCCGGCCACTTCGGCTCTAGTGCCTTCAATCTCTGCTCCTCTGTCTTTGAATTTTGCACAATTGTATCTTGGTGGCCCTTTTGACCGTTGTAGCTATACAAGTCTTCATGCATTGCAACATCACTTAGAGGATCAAAATACTTGCCTCTTTCATTACAAAACTCACGAATCATGAAGCGGAGGAGTTTGGCTGCAATGAGCTCGAGCGTGCTTTCTTCTAAGTAGGAACCTGTTTTTGGCTTTTCATAGCATTGCTGCCACAAATAAATTATGGAATTAATACATGTTTGTTAAGTAATATAAAACTAATATACTAATACAAGAAAATACACACTAAACACTTACATCTTTCCATGGGGCCGGTTCTTCCGTAGGGAATGTAGTATATTCCCCATTTCCGACGCTTATGTATTTGCACACATAGCAGCCACAGGTCACGGTCCCAGGACGCTGTTTTGAAAACTTTACGGAAATGATTAAGTTACTTTACAAATAGAGACATTAATTAATTGAATAAAAGAAATGACCATGATATGAGATAATAGTACCGGATAATGCGTTTTGTATCCAAGGTTGGTCCGTTTGGGATGAGGGTCACCACCAAGCTCGAGATAGTATTTATAGGCACTAATATAAAAAAACAAATGAGCAACGAGCATAATGCAATCTATAAAAAATGATAGTTCATTGAGTATCTGAAATTACCTATTAAGGGTGCCCATGAAATCCTTATACCTCTTAGGATCATAATCCAAAGAGTCAAACACCCAAACTCCCGTGAGTTTCGGATGTATCATGAAAGCAATCCAATGGTCACTATAAAATATGTCATTATGTCATTATCTAAGTGAAATAATGATTTGCACAAGAAGTAGCAGGTTACGAAAACTTACACAAAGTTATATGGAGCCATAATGCATCGTCTCTCTCTCCATTCGTACATGCGTCTCCCAATGTAGGTTGCTATACATCTCCTTGCATCCTTAACCGCTTGGACATGTACTTGTTGCCTTTTGGCCTTGGTCACCTTCTTTCCGACCAACAGGGGATGATTATCGGTAATCGTTGGATTCATAGCGCTTTGGCTAATAGCGGTTGGGTTTAGATATCCGACTTCATTTGAGGCACAAGAGTGATGACACATTACGAGCGATGAAAAAGGATAGTCGGTTGAATTCATGTGCCATTTGCTTAGAAATATAATAAAGGTGGAAAACACTTATAGGCACCGGACGGTAACGAGAGTGGCATCCATGCGTTGGAGACGGTACAGAGCATGGATCTCCTTAAAAGGCACATTTAAGTCAAAATATCCCTCTTGTCCAAAAACCTCTCCAGGGATCCTTGCCGCGATAACTTGGACACCCTTACTACATGCATTTAAGTACCATGGATGAAAGTACTTAAATATCCATGTCTTCTTTTTCAATACATCTGCTGGTAGTAGTGGCATGCCATGCTTATAGGTAGGGAAGTTTTCTTGTGTGAGATCCCAACCTCCTTCCGGGACGCCGGGAGGCGGAACGATAACATGTGGGACCACTTCCTTATTCTCGCTCCTATATGCTGCCGCTACGCCTTTATGCCATGTTGCGACTGCATGCCAAGTCGTTATTATATTAGTAACTATATACATAGTCGTGAATTCATAAGTACTACAAAAGTGTACTTACTTATTTCCGCGCTAGATAACTCCTTCCTCGGAGGCGGAGGTGGAACAGGCTCGATCAAAGGTTCATCGTTATTAGGCGGGGTGGACGAGCTACGAATCGCCCTAGCCCCTTTGTCACGTGGTGTCGCTGGAGTCGGAGACGATGTTGTTCGAAGGAGAGCTGCCTCATTCCCAACATCCGGACGAGGCGGCGTGGAGAAGCCATGTTCTAGAGGGATCTGGTCCTCGTGCGTCGGAGAAGGCCGAGGTGAAGGTAGTGGCTCAAAAGAAATCTCGGGGTCAACCGGTGCTTCTTGAGTAGGAGGAGGCGTAGGTGCGGGCGAAGAATGCGCTAGAACAACGACGATCTCGCGTCGAAGCTAAAGGATGATATAATTAATCGCATCCTCGAGTGTCTCAATACCATCATCCTCCTCCGGATAATCAAGGTCGCAAGCAAGATAGTTGTCCTGAACCTTGATAACTTGGACTCTAGCACACTCCTGCGGAATTGGTACATCGTTAAATGTACGTCCATGGATCGCAATGCCCTCTGCTACCTTGACGGTCTTCCCTCTCTTGCCGAGCGTCATGTGCAGATCACAAGGTGTATTCTCCGTGATGTCATCCACAGGGTACCTGGTGGCATCGAGCGCAAAGCCATGACTGCTTGGAGGCCGAGCATACGGACTTGGGTTGTCAATGTTGAGTTAAAATTCCGGTACCATGATAGGTTGCATGACAGCTTGAGGATTATTCTTCATGAATTCTTCGAAGTTTTTTAACCCACCATTCATGATCGATACCCTGTTGCTCTCGTGGCCCACACCTACTACATTCTTCACTTGTGGCATCGGACGACACTTCTTTCAATCGTGCCGGTGAAGAGACCCCTCTTGTACGACCCCGATGTTCATCGGTCCCGATGGCAACGATCAACTCATCCGTCCGTGGATTGAGAGTACCTTCCTTCCGTTGGGCGGCTACTTGCTTTGCTTTTTGCAAGACTTCGGTAACCCTGAGCTTTTCGGCACCGGCTGCCCATCAGCGAGTGGACTTTGAACGCCCAAGCACCCAATTTCGGGTTCGTTCACTGCATCCTTCTAACGAGTGCAGGATTCCAGCTTGTCGGCGTTGTTCTTCCATACTCCTCCATTTCTTCACTTTAGCCTTCTATCCTCCTGGTCCCAGATTAGGACGCAACTTGTTCTTTCTACTCAAGCTTCGGAAATTCTCGCTCTTCTTTTTAGCATCGTCGGAGGAGACTTTCTCGACGAACGAGTTCCAATCATTAGGCGTGATAAAACCGTACTTCGGAACGGTGTGAGACCCTTCCGGACAAACTTCGTATTAAGGGTTGTCCTGAATGTCCTTAGGCACCTCCCCATGGTTTTCAGAGTAGCATTTTTGGCCCGCTCGGAGACTTCGGATAAAAAAATGTAGGTTCTACTCAAGTTCTCCCATAACGTGTCCTTTTCATCTGGTTGGCACGTCAAGCCAGCTGTCGTACTTAATGTTGATTGCGGTTCGGACTAATACACCGCAATCATTGCGCCGGTTCGCGTTGACGCCTTGAGGCTCAAGCTGGAGCCCCATCCTTGTCTATTGCCGTAACAGCTTGAACGGCAGTATGCAGCTTGTTTGTATTTCTTTGTCCTTTGTTCCGTCTTTCTACGGTGGACGCTGTTGCAGCAGCGGCCTCGATGATGTGGGAGGAGCATCTTCAAGAAATAAGCGTCGAGCACTACGACGTGTTTCAACTACCTGTTGAAAATATAGTTAGAGGATGTTTTAATTAAACAATAATTATTGTCCATGAAATATGATTTTGACGATGCGATACCTCATCATCTACGTCATCGTTTGGGTTAT
>JAUNZO010003547.1:0-140565 GCA_031894775.1 Chloris gayana | reverse complement strand
AATCAGGGTCAGGTTGCTCAACCCGTTGCCTTTTACCGCAAGGAATCTCGAGAGGAGAAGGTTCCTCAAACGATGTTGAATGATCGGAACCGTTCTCCGATTCATGCGTCGACACGGGGCTCCGAACAGGTTCAGCTTCTTTGCCTTGATCCATTGTTAAGCTTGCTAAAAGAAAAACATAGATATGCATATTGTTAAGCTTCTTTACGTTGATAACACGTAAGAATATCGCTACAAATGTGTTTAAAAAGACCGTCAATTAACGGCTCTCACTATTTAAAAAGGCCATCAATTATTGGCAGAGACTATTAAAAGACAAAAAAGAAAGAAGGAATAGCATCAGAATCATATAGTAGAGGAGGTAGACGAGATAGAAGGACATACAATGTAGAACAGTTTCATAAGAAAGGCAGGTGCAGACTATGCAATGCATACCACAATTTATACGACCTCGGGATACATAGGTCAGGATACTTGGGTATCCTCCGAAAAATCAAATATAATGTGCCATACACATCACAAAGATAATCCGGAGAATACCCAAGCATCCGACCATGTCTACCCCATGTCGTACGAGTTGCGGTATGTCTTGCATTTTATTGTACCAACCTTCCTAATAAAACACAGCCTACATTCTACATTCTTCCACCTCATCTACCTCGTCTCGTATTAAAAGTCATCATCTGCCGGAAAGATGTTCTCGGTGCGGGTTGCCGAATCAACGGTTATCCAACGCTATCATTAAGTTCATCGACTCGTATGGCAACTTGTTTCTAACATCCGAGGATGCGGTCCATGCTGCCACGCTCATCTCACTTTGCCCGCTTTCATCATCGAGCATGGCTAGACCAAGGAGAGAGAGAGAGTAAAGATAGGATAAAAGAGAGAAAAGAGAGGAAATAGAGGAGAAAAGAGAAGAGAGTAGAGAAGAGAAAATAGTTTTTATTTTAAAAAGGTGGTCCAGCCATGAAAGAGAGGAAGAGAGGAGAAAAGAGAGGAAATAAAGGAGAAAAGAGAGGAAAGAAAGGGGAAAAAAGAGAAGAGAGTAGAGAAGAGAAAATAGTTTTTATTTTAAAAAAGTTGTCGAGCCATGAAAGAGAGGAAGAGGAGAAAAGAGAGGAAATTGAGGGCTTATGAAAATATAGAGGAAGAATAGGTGCAACATAGGCAGTTATATATATTCTTACTGCCTACATTGCCTCAATATATCATCAATCATCAATCATCGATCAACAGAAATCAATGAGGAGAAAAAAAACAGTCATATGTGACTGAATCAGGGAAGAAGTAAGCAGGCATGACTGCAAGCAGTCGTATGTGGTAAGCACAATTATCATATTTGATCATAAATAGCAGGCTACCAGCTAGCAGAATATAGCAGGGCTACCAGGCAAAATATAGCACTGAACATGTTTGATAAATGGCACTGAACATGTTCGATAAATAGTAGGGCTACCAGAGGTAGAACATGTTCAATGCTATTTATTGATAAATAGCAGGGCTACCAGGCAGAACATGTTCAGTGCTAAGCAATAGAAAGCAAGCAGGGCTGCTGTTTATCGAACAGTGACAAAACATCTATCATATGAGACTGAACATCGATCTGTTATAATCAGAGAGTCATTCCCAATTTTCAGAATTGGCTAAACAGTGACAAGACAAAGATATATATAGCCAGGTCAATCAGAACAGCAGGCAACAAAGGAACAAGTAGAGGAGAACATATAACATATGGCATAATGAAACATGGGGTAGTAGGAGATGACCTAGAGCACAACAGTGAGGGATTCCTATAAAGCCGTTCAAAATTTAGCAAGTTTGACTTAGCATATCCTGAAAACAAGCCTATTCACATCAGAATACAAAATCAAGCACAATTATCATGTGTGATCATAATCCTAGGCATTGCACACTGTAATTAGACTAAAGAGGATAAGGATCAGGCCCTAGGAATTGATGGTAAAGCAAGAAAACAGGGATAAGACAAACTATTGCTAATTTTCAGAATTGGCTAAACAGTGACAATCATTTGCGACTGAACATAGTTTTTTTTTAATTTATCTCTGCAATCTAACAAAAAAATATTTATGCAATGACCAGTCAAGAGGACAAACAATAGTTACATCACAGAAAATGCATGTACTTTATAGTTGTCAACAGTAATTTCTAAGTTTCATTAATTAATACCAGGATTAATTACTGAGGATGAGATGTAGTGTTAAATAAGGTTCATAAATTACTAGGATTTTACCATGATCATACCGAATAAAAATGCTAGAGTTTACACCATTATAACTAGAAGTCAACATGATCAAGACTTAAAAGTCACACTAAAGGATTGACAATATTTCAGTGTAAGTATGGTTCATGACATAACTTTACTAGAACTATTTAAAAATATAATAGAGTCTGTTCAATTTTCTGTGCATGTAATAGAGGCTGCTATTTTTCTACCTTAATGGACGCAAATGGTCCTGCCTCAAAAAGAAAAGATCATGCTCCCGCAGGAAATGATTTGTTCATAACTATTTATGATTTATGATTACATCTTTAAGTCCACCCTTTACATATGTAGTGAAAGAATAGTAGCTCACTACACATATAAAATTGATCATATGGAGTACATTTTAGCATACTAACCCAACTGTGAAATATGACATAGAGCAATTAATCAATTATGTACAAAAGCCATTAATAAAAAAGAAATGAGATAAATAATTTCCTTAACTAAAAGAGTACAAGGCTAAGATAAATTTTATTTATTGTAATGCTTCACAGTTTCGATCAAACAAGTTCTACTAGCTTGATTTGCCAATATTTTCTAGTTCCTACAATCTATGCAGTGCCTTTACCTTGTCTTCTACTAAGAAATACTACTTCCTTACTAAATTGTTGTCGCTGTTGACTTTTTTGTTAAGTTTGACCATTTGTCTTATTCAAATAAAGTTTAACAAATGTCATATATTTTATTGGAATATGTTTTATAACTAAAGAAACTTGAAATGTAGCATATTACTTTTTGTATTTTAAGAAGTTTTTTGAATAAGACGGATGATCAAACGCCACGAAAAAAGTCAATGGCGACAACAATTTAGTAAAAGAGGGAGTATAGTGGTGGCTGAATGCATTTACATTTTTTTATATATAAAACAGGTCATGATACCAATCAAGAGGATGTCATCACCATTAGTTATCACAGAACCTACTGGTATTCGTTGCAAATAATTAGCTTAACCGAAACCCAGTACAATTAATTGCTAGAGACACAACTATCTGTACTACCGTTGCAATTTTCAATTATAGTTGCGAGGCAAAACAGAGGATACCAATTACAGAGCCACAACTAAGCACACAGTAGCACCGGTACCAGATACTTTCTTCGCCAACTGGAGTGGACGAATTAACTTTTAGTACGTGAGAATAAACAGCACAGAAGAGCAACCGATGGTCCTGATAACCTAGTATAAAATGATCGCGCAATTTTTCTGTTCACCAAAGCAAAGCAGAGCACGGGGATCGATCGGTCTCCCACATTTTGACATTCGAATTCTGAATTGTTCCAAGGACAAGCAGAGGAGGGAAAGGGGGAGGGGGAAGGGCCGTACCAGGGGAGGTCCGACGAGCAGGGCCGGCGAGAAGAGGAGGGAGAGGGGGAGGGGGAAGGGCCGTACCAGGAGCAGGGCCGACGAGCTCGAGGATGGAGGAGGGCGCCGACGAGCTCGAGGACGCGGCGGCGGCCGGTTAGCTCGACGAGGGAGGCGGCGTTGGGGGAGGGCCAGCGAGCTCGCGGAGGCGGTGGCGGCCGGTGAGCTCGAGAGCGGCGGCGGCCAGCGCTCGAGGACGGAGGCGGCGGCGGGGGCGGGGGGCGAGCTCGAGGATGGAGGAGGGCGCCGACGAGCTCGAGGAGGCGGCGGCGGCCGGTCAGCTCGAGGAGGGAGGCGGCGTTGGGGGAGGGCCGGCGAGCTCGCGGAGGCGGCGGCGGCCGGTGAGCTCGAGGAGGCGGTGGCGGCCGGTCGGCTCGACGACGGAGGCGGCGTCGGGGAGGGTCGGCGAGCTCGAGGAGAGGGATCTCGAGGACGGAGGACGAGGCGGCGCTCCGTGGAAAGGGGACGGGAGAGGGAGCCGGGGTTGGGGGAGGTGGCTGCGCCCGGACGGACTCACGAGGCGGCGCGGCAGTGCACGACAGCGGACGACGGTGACGGGGCACGGCGGCGCGCGCTAGGGTTTGGCGGGCGAGAGAGGCGTCAAAATGGCTAAGTCCCGGGAGGGGACGGGAGATATTTATAGGCGAAGCCAATAATATCGGGCAATGCCGACATCAGCACCGCCCGGTATTACAGAGCTACCCTATAATATCGATCGCGCTGATGTCATTGGAGCTCGTAATATCGCTCCGATGACGTCAGCACGGATGAATGTCATTTTTCTTTTATTTCTTACATTTTTGTTTTCTACGCTATATTGATTTTTGATCTGAAATTTGTCATGAAATTGTTTCCATTGTTTCCAAGCACAAATATATTATTTATTTATTTATTATCATATTATTTCACTAATATATTTAAACTAGGAGATGAACTTTTATGAGTTTAACATGAATTAAACTCATCACAAAAAGACGCTTCAAGCGATCGATTATCGGAAGGTACCACATCACAAGGGCTGGCACTTTTCTTTCATCAACCACATCTTCTTCCACATCATGAGGAACACAATCAGTATTGGTTTTCTTCCTCTTCGGCCAGCTTTCTTTCTACTTCGGACTTATCCATGATGTCCGTATCATCGGTTCCATCATTAGTTTTGTATCGACGGGCGTTGCACGTTGGATATCTACTCTTATTGGCATGCTCTTTACGGTACAATATGCAGTGGTTTGGACAAGCGTGTATTTTCTCGTACGCCTAGGGTCAACGGTGCCAATACTTTCTTTGCATTTTATGTGTTGGTGGGTAAAGAGTTTGGTTTTGGTAAAATTTTGGCTAACAGCTCTAAAAGTTGGTTGAAGCTTGTGTCTCACCATCCATTCTTAGCCTTAAGTGTGACAAGCTCTAGCACTCGTCCGCAAGACCGTGCAATCCTTATAACACCCATTGGATTTCTCGTACGTAAACTCCTTTGACGCCTTCTCTAATGCATCCAAGTTATCCAAAGCTCGTCTTTTCTTTTGGACCAGGTTCTCGTTGTTAATGTGCATAAAAAATTCTTCTACATTGAGACCGCCGTCAAAGTCCTCGCTTTCATTGACAAGTTCTGGACCATCCGTGTGACCTGATGTCATTGCATATTCTGTGCTACTTTCAGCCCTCACCCTACGCTCGTCGTGGTGAGCTCTTGCTCGTATCACCTCTTCAACGTGGTCATCTTGTGCATGAGGTCCTATTTCGCCGTGTTTTATCCAGATATAGTAGTCCTTGATAAATCCTTTCTCTAACAAGTGCTCACGAATAGTCTCAGGTGTCTCAAACATAAACATGTTCTTGCAACGGGTACAAGGACAATAGATATATTGTGTACCCCTTCTTCTTGCGTGTCGCTTCGCTTTTTCAACGAAACCCGTGACCTTTTGGAAATATACAACAACATCACCACCCCCACCAGTGTACATCCAAGATCGATCTTCCATCTTTCTATACACATGTATCGTAAATAAAGAAATGAATAATAATTAAAAACTAAGTCAAAATGGAATTATATGTTAAAAAGCAAAAGTAGTTACACAAGAATATTACATACTATAGTTACGTGTGATTTAAAAGTTAATAATAAAATCTCTACATAAATTACTGTTAAAAAAAGATTTATGAATAAAACATAGATCCCAAACTAGGTCTAGATCCAAAACTAGATCCCTACATATAAAAGCCTACATATTGTATGGAGAGGATAAGTTTAAGTACTAAACACCCTATGATATGCATGAGGAGCACTAACCATGCCATTTATAGGTAAAAAAATAGATCCAAACCCTAGGAAAAGTAACCATAAAAAAAGAGACTAAAACTATGGTTAAACACAAAAAAATACATGGAACGGTATGGATTTACCTCTTAGGACAATATCCTTCCAAAAAAAACAGGTTCAAAACCTCCCCCCTTCTTTTTGGCTTTTTCCGCCCTCCGTACGGTCAGCTCGTCCGTGAGCTCGCGAAACGAGCTCTCGTCGGGAGGAAGGGGACGAATTTATACACTCGTTGCCTTCAATAGCGGGCCCGATGACGTCACCAAGGAGACGATATTACAGGAACCCTATAATAACGGTCGAGGTGACGTCACCGACGACCGCTATTGCTGGTTGGCCCGAGTAATAGCGGCATCCGAGTGACGTCATTGGGCGCCCGCTATTATCGGCTCACCCGAGTAATAGCGGACGACAGTGACGTCACCGGCGGCCGCTATTACTGTGTGACCCCCATCTGTAATAGCGTTGCGGCTGATGACGTCACCTGCGCCCGCTATTGCAGGGGTCTCTGTAATAGTGTTACACCCTGATGACGTCAGCGATGGCACCCAGCAATAGCATTTTTTTGTGCCCGCTATTGCTGGAAAATGCCCCCGATATCGCTGGCTCTTTTTGTAGTAGTGTTCGGGCTATGCACTGCTAACTGAAGCAAAAGATCTTGGGCATTTTTATAAGTGATGTAGGAGTTAATGACTTCCTGGATCCACAGTGGCTTGGCTACGGACAAAGCTTGCACAGACATCAACTGAGGTATTCTTGACAGTGCATCAGCTGCTGTATTATCACTTCCCTTCTTATACAGAATCTTGAATTGTAGTCCCATTAGCCTTGTCATCGCTTTCCTTTGTAATTCAGATTGTAGTGTTTGCTCATTAAGATAAGCTAGCGACTTGTGATCAGTTTTGATAATGAATTCTTGTCTCTGCATGTATTGCCTCCATTTTTTCACTGCCATGATTAGAGCCAGAAACTCTTTCTCATAGATGGACAGATATTTGTGAGTTGGGCTCAAAGATTTGCTCAGATATGCTATAGGTTTGCTGTCCTGCATCAGCACTGCTCCCAAGCCAATATCAGAAGCATCTGTTTCGACAGTGAATGCCTTAGTGAAATCTGGCAAAGCCAGGACAGGGGTTGAAGACATTGCCTTTTTAAGGGTATCAAAGGCTTGTTGTGCTTCTGCACTCCAACTGAATTGCTTTTTCTTAAGAAGATTGGTCAGTGGCTTGGCAATGGGCCCATAATGCAAATTTTCTGTAGTAACCAGTGAGACCAAGGAAGCCTCTTAGTTCAGTTACTGTCTGAGGCACAGGCCAGTTCATCATCACAGTTGTCTTCTTAGGATCAGTGGCAACCCCTTGCCTAGATATTATGTGACCTAGGTATTCTAGCTCCTCCTGGGCAAATGCACACTTGGATTTCTTAACAGAGAAATGGTGCACTCTGAGTAGAGATAATACCTCTCTGAGATGTGTGACATGAGTGTCTAAGCTAGGATTGTACACCAAAATATCATCCATGAATACCATGACTGACTTCCTTAGGAGAGGTTCCAGTATTGAGTTCATAACACACTGGAAAGTGGCTGGTGCATTAGTGAGTCCGAATGGCATCACTTTAAACTGGTAATGGCCGTGATGAGTCATAAATGCAGTCTTATATTCATCATCTGGATGCATTCTGACCTGGTGAAATCCCGATTTGAAATCCAGTTTTGAGAAATACTCAGCTCCAGAGAGTTCATCCAGGATTTCATCAATTAGAGGCATTGGAAACTTATTCTTCACTATGATAGAGTCAAGCTTCCTGTAATCAACACAGGATCTCCAGCTGCCATCTTTCTTTTGTACTAGAAGGACGGGGGATGCAAAAGGACTAGTACTTACTGAAATGAGTCCAGTGGACAGCAACTCCTTCACTTGTCTCTCAATTTCATCCTTGTGCAAAGGAGAGTATCTATATGGTTTAGAGTTTACTGGGGCAGCAGCAGGCAACAGTGGGATGGTATGATCATAAGCTCTGTGAGGTGGTAGTTGGAGTGGAGCTTCAAACACATCCATGAATTCTGCCAACACATTAGATATCTCAGTAGGGACACTGGTTGTGGTAATTTCATCTACTGGTTGAACTACTGCCATGGCCCATATATCATTTGTTGCAGTAATTTCATGAACTGCTCAGCTGGTAACTCAGACAGTGATAATTCTTTGGAAGAAATGCCTTGTAAATAGACTCGCTGGCCCCCTTCTAGGAACTCCATGATCTTAAGATCCCAATGACAAACCACAGGGCTGTGAAGTTTGAGCCAATCATAACCCAAAATGGCATCATAAGCATGTAATGGTAACACTTTCATGTCCATGTGAAAGGTGTATCCTTGAGCCCACCAACTCAGACCTGAAATCATAGAGTCTGACACCAACATATCTCCATTTGCCACATTTACTTGGACTGGATACATCTTGTCAGTTTTTAATCCCACAGTGTCAACAAATGTTTGGCTGACAAAACTATGAGAACTGCCCGAATCAACTAGAATCAGCATCACTTTGTTATTGACTAGTGCTCTAATGCGCATTGCATCTCCATGATCAGTTCCAGCAACAGCATTTAGGGACAGTTGGCACATCTCAGCGGCTAAAACATCCTCAATTTCTAGCTTGTTCAGTGCCTCTTCAGACAATTCCACATCCAGGTCATTAACAATCAAAGCATTGATCTGAGGCTTGTTTCTTTTGGAACATTTCTGTAAATGCTCTTTATCAAATTTATCACCACAAAAGTAGCAAAGGTTGTTGGCTCTCCTATAATCTCTCAATTGCCTTTCCTTCCACAATGGGCTAGTCGTGTTTGTCCCCTCCTGCTTAGGAGCAGTATAAGTGGACTTGAATGCTGATGATGGCTTGTATTGCTTGTGTTTGTACAATTACAGCACCCTCTGCTGATTTCTAGCCAGATAGCTTGCTTTAGTCACAGTTTCTGGTACTTGGCCTTCTACTACTCCCCTGATATCCTCTCTTAACCCATTCACATAGTGAGATGCAAAGAATGTATCATCAAAGCCAGAGTTATGCATACACACTTGAAATTGAGCAGATTCAAATGCTGTGGTATACTCTTCTACAGAACCCAGTTGCTTGACTGCCAGTAGTTCATTAACTGCCTGCCTATAATCATAAGCCCCAAATTTCTCCTGTACTGCCTTAACAAACAGAGACCAATCACCCAGGTCACACTTAACCTTATACACTTGCATCCACTTTGCCGCATTGTCCTCCATATGCAATGATGCAGCAGTAGTCCACATGTATTCAGGGATATTGAAAATCATGAAGTAATCTAAGCACTTATCTATCCAAATCTTAGGGTTGGTTCCATCGAACTTAGGGAATGACAGCTTGGGAAGGGGTGCGCGATGAAACGGTACCTGAGATTCCAGCCTTCCCTGATTCCCTTCGAAGCACGGGTGACCTGTAGATGGTCCGGGGTCAGAGTTCTGCCACTGTGGCTTCTTCTTCGTGGTCGGCGTCTCCGTGCCCGACGGGCGAGAATTGAGAGTGAGGCGTGCCACCGCCTCGCCGGTAAGCTCCAGCTGCTTGGCTAGCAGCAGTTGATCCTGAGTGGATCGATGCACTACTTGCGCGGTGAGATCCATTTGAGCGACCAATTGCTGCTGCGACTTGTCGATGGAGTTAACTTGTGCGAACAGGAGGTCGATGCTCTCCTGCATCTTCGACCACCGGTCGTGATCTGCTTTCTCCGATTCCGCCATGGCGTCGAGAATCAGTTGGGACTACCGGGACGGCTTCACCGGGGCTCTGGGTTTTGGCGCCGTGATGATCACACCTCGAACTCGGCTCACCGAGGATGGATTTACAGGAGGCCGAGCTCGACGAACGAATCGCTTTGCCCAACCTCAACCGACCAACCTATGGGATTTACAGCCGAACCAAAGGGATACGGATCTGGCGTCACGGCAACCAAGGATCGACGTGTCTCCGATACCACCTGTAACACCCCGTGGCCTACCGGCGGCTAACCGACGGCGTGGGGAGATACGGCGTCGCCTCCACGGCTTGCTCCCGCAGGAGGAAGACGGGTGTTTGTTTGAGATATGTTTCTTACTTATCTTGCACTCCGAGTCTCGGGTTCCTTTTATTACAATACGGCACAGCGTCGGCTGGCCCAACACAACACGGCCCAAAGGGATTAAGCTACTAAGACCATTACATAACTCAGACGCTTTACGTATTCCTAATATTACGCTTGCCCCACTCCGTTTGCGCCTAGCAAGTTCCCGTCATGTTCTCCTATCCTTCACCCGGTGACAATGGCACTTGGCGATGCCGGTGTTACACAGATGAGATACAAGAAGCCCACCGCGAATCGCCGCAGCTCAGTTGTCTGTTGGAATTTGGAAATCCGATCATAAGGCTCCACCGGCGCCGAGAAGAGAAGGCGTACGATTAGCTAGGACACGAATTCGAAGCACGCGGTTTTCTACTCGGGCTGGTTTTGCAGCTAAAAAGAGCAGGTTATTTGGGTTCGACTCCGACACAGCTAGGCCCATAGGCCTTCTACGAGCATGTAACCGTATCCAAAAGGCAGAAAAAAATGAATTCTTCTCTAAAAAAAGTTAAATTGCACAAAATCCTAACTCACACATTTACTTTCACTGTATTCCTAGAAAAAAAACTTTCACGCGCTATAGCAATAACTAACTATAGCCACGGTTGGGAGGCTCTACAGTCGCGGTCAGCCCCAACCGTGGGTATGTTTCCAAGACTACGGAAAATCATCTCGTAGCCTCGAAAAACAGGTCAACTGTGGCTATAGTATACCACTATAGCCACGGTTGACATAGTGAGACATGTTTTTTCAAACTAAGTCTACACTATACGAATCTTCAATAATCGGGCTCATACGGGCGTTTCGAACTGCACCACTCGAAAAGTGCCCGATGCTCCTTTGTCACTTCACTTTGCTCGTCAAAGAACCGACCACGAGGACCGATGACCTTCCTAAGCAAGAAACGGCACATCCTTGCGATAATGTATTACATGTCATTTGTACTCGGATGCTTTCGCACCGTCGTGAATCCTTTTCTTAGAGATTTCATTCAATATCTTTTTGTCCGTTATCAATGCCTTTTCTAGACTTTTTGTTCTCTCGTCAAGAAATTCATAAAAGTTGGTAGATGATAGACAAAAAAATAAAAAGAATGCAAATTAAACAGAAGCAATCTTAGTGTACCTCCTCTGTGGTCTCATGGGTGATGGCATTCAAGTAGGATGCAGCGGAGCTCGAATACGCACATGCGTAGTATGCACTCGTTAAATAGAGTGAAGTAAAAGACATCACTTCCAATTTCAATGATCGGAGGATAAAAAAATTAGATGTGAGCGTGTCTTACCGGAAATTTGTAACGAAAGTATATTTGTTTTCGAATTCTATAACGCGCCACCTTCGGGTTCTTCACGTAGTTCAAATAAGCACTACGGTATTAAGAAAGGGTATTATTGCATGAAATTACCACTATTTAATTGTACTTCTGTACTTACCAATTTATGACGCTCACGATATCTACGTAGCGATTGAAATCGTAGTCAAGGCTATCCAAGACTAATAGATATCTAATTTTTGGCATGATCAGGAAATAAATCTAATGACCACTACAACAAAAGATCGTATTAGTTAGTATGTCATCTATCTTTACGATCGACGAGAGGAAGATAGTGGTCGAACTTACTCGAAGTGGTAAGGCGCGTAAACGGCGTGACAATCCTGCCATTCCCCGAAGCACCTGTACATATAACCTGCAACTCGACCCCTAGCTTTTGTCCTCATGGTGTCCTTCAGTTCTTGTTACTCTTGTGGTGTCTTTTCTTGTATATCTTTTCATTCTCATTTATCCGGGGTTGATCGCTCTTTGATTGATCAAGCTCGGATTGAGGTATCCAACCTTCCAATCGGGTCTGTTGTATCTCTTCTTTTGAAACGTTGAATTCAAGCTACATAAACAAAAAGCAAAAGACAATGTCTAACATGTACTGCAAAAAGTAGGAAATACGAAAAAGATGGATGGAGGCACTTACATGCACCACAAGGTTACGAAGGTCGTGTCCATCTCACCGAGGCGAAACATAGTGTGGATATCATTGAAATATAGTCCAAGGGTCGAGTCATCGGTATCGTTGAACATGTCCTTCGGAAGCTTACAGGTGATCACATCCACTCCTTCTTTTGCTGCCGCTATGTACCAGCTTATGCAGCTTCGCATCTCCCACGGTAGGTTTGACAACATGTTTTTAGATACGAGGGGTTTGCCAAAGATGAAATTTGGAAAGTCCTCATTCTCGTCATGACTCTCAAATATGTCACCATTGTACTCGTAGCAATTGACGAGGTTCCGTGATTGGTTGCACGGGTCCCTTCCTCATTCGCTCCAAGTATTTCGTGATATGTTCAGAGTTGAGGCTTTGACGGATCCACCCCCACGAGCGTAATCATCTTAGGGAAATGAGGAGTAACGTCCTTCTTAAAAGAGGCTCGATAAACCGAGGCTCTTCATCCAAGGCTAGGGTTTCACCTTCCGGCTCGGCAGAGGGGATACATTACCCTTCAGTGCTCGACAAGGGGGACTATTGGCTGCTGTGGCTCCTCATAGTCGTGTACTGTGGTGGAGGAGGGGGGGGTCTATGAGTATAGGACTCATAACCGCTTCCTGTCCTTGGTCATCTCGTTCCATAGCGGTTGAAGCAAGCACCCGGCAAAGGAGACGGTTCTCATGCTCCATCTTCATCACCCATGAATCGTTGACTCTCATGAACCGATCCGTGTCCGGACATGGGGGAGGGGAAACTTGTGGTTTCGAGAGCACAACCTCACGTCGTTTCAATATGATGAAGGAACCGATAGCATCATGTAGAGTTATAATCCCCGCGTCGGGTATGGTGCACTCAATCTTGTGCTCCTCACATCCTTAGTTGACCTCCTCGACGGTGACACGCACGTACCGGGGTGGAATATCCACATTGTGGATTGTTCGTCCTAGAAGTGCTCTACGGATTGCAACCTTCATGGTCTTTCCCTTGTAACCAAATGGCACATGCAGCTCACAAGGACATTCTTGCATTATCACTTCCCCTTCTAACGGGGAGGTAAAGCTAGACGAAGTGGTTGGGACCGTATCGGTCGTATCGGGATACTCGTCACTTCGCATGTCGCCTTGGTACATCTCCATCTGTCGCCTCCACTCTACCTTGTCCCTCTCCTCCTTTCTTGTGAAATTTATGTTTTTTTACAACGAGGCGGAAGAGCTAGAGGAGAAACCCTCTTTCCAAGTTGCCTTGGAGGACACCGCTCACACCCGCCCGCCATGCTCTTTGGTCCCCACAGCAAGAGAGAGTTGGTCTCTGTGATATTCGGATTGAATAACACCAGATCGCGTCTCGCGACTTGATGTCACCCGTCAATTGTTGGTTAACTTGCATCGATTCCGCGTCCATCGGAATAATCTCCCTATTTTCATCCATCTTAGAGTGCGCATGGACCCAATTGTTGGCACACGGCTCAAGGCCGTCTAATGGATCGAGCTTCCCTCTCGCACGGAGCTTTTCTTCCATCGCTTTCCACTCCATAATCTTTTTCTTGTAGCTGCCGGGCCCAAGTGTGGGCTTGTACTTATTTTTCTTGTTCACCTCTAACATCTTTGCACTAACGTCCTTGGCAGGTCCAGCTGTCTTCTCGCTGAACAAATAGTTCCCAATCCTGTGGACTTATTTGTCCATAGTCGTGAAAGGTGTTATGCCACGTTTGACATAATGTCAGTATAGCCCGGACCTCCATTCTTGAAAGATATGTGACATTGCGGTCAGCGTTGCCTTCTTAGCTTTCTCGAGGTCCGCTGGTGGAAAGAGGATGTGTGATCTAACGGCATTCCACATTTCCTCTTTGCGCTCTTGAGGAACCACCTTCCATTCGGTCCAGGTTATTTTGCACTTCTCCTTGACCACAACACCACAACAGTTCTGCCATTTTGCATGGACACCCATGGTTCAACAGCCTCCCAGTCAGCGGGGTCTAGTGTTGTCACCTCATATGTTCACTCAGCCTTGTTCGCGGATCGTTTACCCCCGCGCTTGTGCTTTTGGGGGACTCATGGGCCGCTATGTTTTCCGTCTTCGTAAGCCATGGAATGTGCGGATGAAAACTGTTGGTAATTTGGTTGGCCTCCATAACCTTGATAAGGATTGAATAGGTATGTGTATTGAGGATTGAAACCTGGAGTAAATTGTGGTGGTGGATAGTTCATTGGAAGCTGGAATGGTGGGAAACTATGCTGTTGACTAGTGGGATTTTCTTGATTTGCACTTGTGTTGGAGAAATTGAGCAAGTCTGCGAAAGAGGAAGAAGATGAGCCATCCATGACTAGTATCGTTTGTAGGTCAGTTAATTTTTTTGTATGAATGCACATGTATATATAGCATACTCAGGTTTGGGCGATTTTGTTCTTAGCCGGCGACGGTCTTGTATTTGAACGTTGCATGTCTTGACCGTTGGGGCGAAAGTGAAAGTAACTGACATCTGCTGGTACAATGTAAAATATTGTATTTTATTGTTTGGACACCGGAGCAACTACTTGCTCCGATCCTCCTTTTGAGCATCGCTATGGGTTGGGAATCTGCCAGCACAGTGGTGGGAGCGGTTCCATGTCTTTTTGGGCATCGCTCTATAGGACCACTGGGGAGGGCCTTAATTAGCCATGCTACACTCATCCGGTTTCTTTTATCCCATTTGTTTCCTCGGGATTGAGAAATCTCTTTCTATTATGAGTAACCTGTACATGATTTTCTGCATGTTGTGTGTTTACATATATGACATGAGGTCTAATATTTCCATTTTTTTCTACAGCTGTGCTGGCAGGATTCAGATGATGCATAAACATACTAGACGACCCCCCCCCCCCCAAAAAAAAAAATAGATAGTGGAAATTGTGTGCTACAAGTTTAGAGGTGCAATTAGGCTTGCGATTGAGAATGAGATGAGATTTTTCTGTCTTTTTGGCTCTCATTCGTACTTGTAATTCATGTAATACTGTTTGAGCCCAATTGGTAATGAATGAACCAGCTGATCCAATTGCAAATCAATAGTTCACAATTCTGAAACAAATATATCTTTAATTTTCTTAAATGCAACAAACTGGGTGCATACATGCCGGCCCGTGATTAAGTAACACATGGCTCAACCACATACCACGGAATTCCTTGTATACACTGGTCCCTAACTTCATTCCGATGCGGCCGAGCGAGCGGCAAAGCCAGTGGTGGAGCGCGGGGAGGGGCGGGCGGCACGATGTGGTGGCGGGGGCGTCGCCAGTTTGCGGTTAATGCCAGCGGTGAGAGTGGAGGAGTGGCGAGTTATCTGGTCAGGTCGCTGGGCGCCATGGGTGCTGCGGCCATGGTTAAGGTTTCGGGGCGGTGGCCGGCCTTGCGGCAGGGGCGCTGCCTCGGCCGCAGGTGGTTGGAGGGTGGCGGGCGGGGCTGGCGGCAGGGGAGAGCCGGAGGTGGAAGAAGCACAGTACGACTGACCGTATGTTTCTTCTGGGTCGACCGACCGCAAATTAGGAGGGCCCCACATAGCACCATGTGACCGATTGACAGCTTGACACATGGTCCATTCGTGGCCTCCTTAGAAGTTGACACCTGCGCTGCAATTAACAGCTGCCACCTGGCCCATCCACACCTGAACATGTGGCCAAACAACAACTGAAACGTGACATAATGATGGCTCCACACATGGTTACTTTTGTAGTGAACATGTGCTGTAAATCACATCAGATCCTCATCATATTGACACGTTCATACTGTGATGGTGTGGACATGTGTTGCAAGTCACTTCAAACGTTTTACAATGACAAAAAAGTAGAGATGGCAATTCGGATAGCAGGTGCGGATCCCACCGGAATTTGCACACGTTAGCACGGGTGCATGAACAGTATTCCACCCAAAGGACGCAGCTACACCCGCTCCGCCACTTCATGGGACCCAGCGTGTAACCCGAAGGCCCGAATCTTGACATGGTTTGAACTTTGAACTATAGACATTGACATTGTTTCCACTCACCTTCTTGTGCTTTCTTGTATATAATGGGGATCCCCACCGCCGCATAGGGAAAACACCACCAGCGTGTGAGCGAGAAAGACTAAAGGCCAGCTAGCACAGCAGAGCACAACTATTTGTTTGTTGAATTCCTTTTATATGAATCTAAGACGATTACTTTAGTTACGTATTGGTTCTAATTATGAACATGTGTTTATTGTGCAAAATTCATTACGGTGTTTATTTTTATATACTTTTATATGTGACGTGTGTAAGCCTGCAGGTGACCTGAAACTCACCTGCCATTCTCGGCTACGTGGTGTAGCAGGGTTTTGAACTTTTGATAGTGGTGATTAGAGAGAGAGAGAGAGAGAGAGAGAGAGAGAGAGAGAGAGAGAGAGAGAGAGAGTACATGACTGCTTCATCTGAATCTAATGGGTTGGGAAGATGTTATGGTTAAGTGTTTATTTTATAGTACATGATTGCTTCATCTGAACCGTTAAATGTGAATCTAATGGATGCATTTGATTTAATTTCAATACAGGTTTCTGCTGACATCGCTATGCCCGCTACTATTTTCCGTTGATGTCATCATGCCTGTTACTACTATTTTTTGTGTAGTAGCGGTCTGTGTAAGGCCGTTACTATTTTGGAAATTTAGTAACGATCGACTTCCTGTGCGCTAAAATAGTAGCGGTTTTCAATATGCCCGCTACTATGTGGATTGTGGAGGCGGATCTTCCAATAAGGTATGGTTGGGCGGCCGCCCTACCTAACCTTCCCTCTTAGTTCTCGCTAACCCTCCTCCCCTGGAGCTCCAGCATCAGTGCTTTGTATAGCTTCTGTTTGACTGTTTCCTGTCCACCATTGTTGTGTGTCCAACAAAGAAGACAAAGATAGGTAGAAAGGGAAGAGTTATGGACAATTGGGCTAACTTTCCAATGGGCCTGGGAACTTTTTATTGCTTGCTTATTTGCTTAAACGTGCCCACTTTGATTCTTCTAGCGTAAAAGCAATTCCTTCAGAATAAATCGTCAAGAATTGTTGGACCATAAGAACAGATTGTTTAGGATCTAATATGGGAGATATAAGTATTTTTTGATACACATAATTCTACAAGACGTAATGAGCTTCGACACTATTTTCATGGCACATGCATATAGCATGTTTTTGTTTCTTAATTACATTAAAAAACTTTTTTGTGAATATAACAATTTTTGAAGAAAATATTCCTACAACAATTCACTTTCTAGAAACTTGGGAAGAAACAATATATTACGTCCTGCTTCACTGATCTAGTTAAAGTAGCTTGTTCACACTTATTTTAAGGTATCATAAAATTTATCATTTATTTCAAATTTACTCTTCACACAATACGTACTATACTGTTTCTTGCACCTAATTTCCATATAAATGTACTTGCATGGTTTAGTTTTCTTGTTCATTCAACTGGGTTACGTCTTTGTTTTGCCATACCTAAACTTTTTTGCTGGATCCGCCACTGGCTGCATGCTCGCCAGTTTTCTATGGTGCTTCTCGATGACCACCACTAAAACTATTTTTCGTGTCAGGAGAAAAGGGAATTTTCGTGTGTGTTTTCCGTTCCCCTCAAGAAAAATAATCGCTCTTAAATTTCTGTTTTCTTATAGTGGCATGCGCCGAAAGATGTGACAATTCCAAACCAATTCATACTTGCACTCGTGCTTAATTAGGGGCTGAGCCTCTCCGCCGATGGAATTTCTAAAATTGAAAAGGGCTGGAATCTAAACATAATTTGTGTGGAGTGTTAAATTGTTGATAAGTACTGCTACTTCTGAACTGTATTTGGATGCCTAATAAATACATCAGTTACCCAGCAAAACAGCATATATCATTTATGTGATGTAGCATGGGAGACGATTATCGGTGGCAAGCTTGGATGCTGGCTGCGGTCCGCCTCACATGGTTGGATCTACAGTGCCATACCTGCCGTGGCATTTAAAGTTTTCAAAAATTATAATACTCCGTTCCAAAATTATTGTCATCATCAAATATTTTCATTATGTTTGACGATTCATTTTATTTAAAAATTTTAAAATATCATATATTTTGTTGAAATATGTTTTATCACTAATGAAATTGAAATATAATCTATAATTTTTTATTTTTAAATATATTTTTTGAATAAGATGAAAGGTCAAACATAATGAAAAAAGTTAATGGTGACAAGAATTTTGGAATGGAGGGAGTAGCTGTTGAAGTTCATAGGCATGTGTACTTCCCTCATTCCGAAATTATTGTTGTCACTAACTTTTTTGTTGCGTTTGTCCTTTTATCTTAGTCAATAATTTGTTTAAATATAAAAATGATAGGTTATATTTTAAGTTTATTTAGTGATAAAAAAGTTCTAACAAAAGATGTGATATTTTTAGTGTTTTCTATAAGATGAATGATCAAACATAACAAAAAAGGTCAATAATGACAACAAATTTTTGAAATAGAGTAGTATTCATTAAGGTAACTATTTGTATCTTTGGAATAATATTTTTTGAGGTAACACTGTTCAAATACATACACTTACATACACATATAAATAATTACCCTAATTAATACAGATGTGTACATGCACGTACTCTACCTGTAGTACTAACGCAAAAAACTAGTCCAATTGGAACTTGAGATTGACGTCACCACAGTTGCTTTGATCTTGATATTGCAACATCATGTCAACTTTGAGATTTAAATCTGAGTGGGTTAGTTTCACCACAAACATCCCTACCCTAAATGCCCATTCTTTTCTCTTCGAATAGTTTTCATTATGTTCAATATTGCTAAACGGCTTACAAAAACTCAAAACAAAAAGGTTTTCATTATGTTCAATATTGCTAAACGGCTTACCAAAACTCAAAACAAAAAGTTTTTCATTATGTTCAATATTGCTAAACGGCTTACAAAAACTCAAAACAAAAAGTTCAACCATATGTTAGCTCCATGAAGCAAGATTCAATTCTTCTTCTCCTTCTTCTTCTCCTTGTCCTTGTCCTTGTCCTTCTCCCTCTACCCACCAGACTTTGGCCTTGTTGCCTCTGCTATCACTCCCACGGCACCCCCACCAGTTCGCGAGGATGCAAGCGGCGGCGAGCAGCTTCGACTGGTGGGTGTTCGCGCTTTCAAAGTGCATGATTTATATGGAACAATAACCCTAATTAGATCATAATTGACATTGTTCTAAGTCATTTACCTATAGAAATAGCTATATATTTGTATATGCATTGTTTTGGAGCTTTATTATAGAAATAGGTGAAAATGACTGAAACATGGACATTATATAGGATATGGAATATGAGAAGGAGAATTGTACCAAAGAAGGTTCAAGTGCCCATTGGCACGACTTGGTGCTGATCGAGACCAATCGGTCTTGGCCCAAGAAGTGCTGGCACATGGTCTATTCTATTCAAGAAGGAAGTTATTTCACATAAACTTGAAGATATGTGTTTCAAAAAGATAAAGAAAACTTCAAGATTCAAACGTGCAATACAAGACATTATCTCAAAGAATCTGGCAAGGAAGCTAGAGAAGGCTTAGGATTCAAGATACTGGATGTGTTGATCGGCACCGCCTTTCTTCCGACCGGCACCTTCCTTGATTGCCAAGCATCCGCCTCGTCTATGTGGTCTATGATGGTCGTATCTACGCTCTCACTTGTATACCGCAAGAGGACAGTGTACATTGTAGCACTTTTTTCCTTAGAGTCCTCCATGGTTTAATCGAATCTATAGAGACTAATGGGAATTAAATATTATTAATAGTTAAAGATCTAACTAAGCTATTGTTGGTTGCAGGTTGGACGTGTTGGTGGTGTTGGTGCCGATCCACGCTCTCTAGTGCCGATCGACACGTAAGCTGGTTGTGCCGATTGGTGCATGGCTGCATTGAGATCTAGCGACGTCGTAACACATGATTAGCCTAATAAAGCTATGTGAGTAACCAGATATCTACTAATTTAGATCATAACAATAAAGACTAATTGGATAGCATCACAATGGATAATTACATAAATCAATTGCAAACATTTGATGAATAAGAACACTTTGTCTTCCGGGAGACCCTCGATTTATCCCTGTCGAGGGTTGTCCCTTAATAGCGCTAGGATCTTACCCTACTTGGCTATCTAAAAGTGTTGCACAAGCTTAGTTCTGTCACCACTAAACCATACGATTAGCATCATCAAGCAACTATGATCAATACAAGATCTGGGTATTAGCCTAATCACCACGATTAAGATAATATCTTAATACTCAGCCTAGAACTAAGTAATTGGAACAAGCATATCCATGATTATAGAATCAGGATCAACAAATCACTAAAACCATCATCAACATATTCAATCATCCTAGAGATACATAGTGGAAGATACGTCACCATCTAGAAGGCATCCTTGATGGATCAAATCTAACACCAACGGTTCTTGAAACTTAACCAGAGATCTATTGTGACGGGCAAAGCCCTGGTGGCTTTAACTCACGAATCTGATGTCCCTCTGCTGATCTCTGTCTATTCTAGGGTTTTACAAGTGTTTATATGGACAAGGTTCATAGAGGAGTCAGATTCTAGCAAATCTTGGGATGTGCCGATCGGTACATGTCCTATCTTCATCGATCTCCTCCCCGAGTCGGCTCAATTGCTTTCCATAGCTTTCATGTAGGCCCTCTCTGTTATGATCTTCAAGATAATGTATTGCATTGCACGTTTGAGTATTAAAGTTTTGTTAATCTCTTCCAGATAAATATCTTCAAATGTGTCATTCAAATAACCTTCATTAATTGTGAGCCTTCATTAATTGTGAGATGGATCATGGGCTGCCCTTGTTGGGCCAATCTCCCACATGTGTCGATCAGCATATGGCCGTGTCGATCGACACAGTGGCTCCTGGCTTTTCTTCTGTCTTTACTCCATGTCATCCATAATGCCTTCATTTATGCCAATTAACCTATATCTGCAACAAAGCTCTAGAACAATGCATATACAAATATATAGCTGATATCATAGGTAAATGACCAATATTATTGTCAACTATGCTCCAATTGAGGTGATATTTACGTATAAAATATGCACCTAGTAAGTGCCTAACAGTCTACCTATATAAATACTTATAATGATTACGTTACCCATTTGGATCTTGTATCGATCATAGTTACTTAATGATGCTAGATATGTGTGCTTAGTCGTGATAGGGCTAGATATGCATGCTTAGATAGTTAAGTAGAGTAAGGATGCTATCTGATTAGTTAACACGGTCTAAAGTAGAGATATCTATCCGAAAGGCATTCCTTCTTACTCATCTTAGGTTTTCCTTAATACAAGTAAACTCCGTTTATGATGTTATTTAATTACGCTTTGTGGTTACAATCTCAACTACTAGATATCTAACTAACTTACACAAAAATATTCTTTAAGTCTTTAGTGATTAAATAGCCTTCATGTCGATCTTCATTCAAAGTGCGCTGATTGGTACCACCACAACCAAGTGCGCTGATCGGCACTGCAAAGCGCTGATCGGCACCCATCTCTTTCTTCTGCAAACAACAGTAGATTAATTAGACATTTTACTGATAATACTGCTTAATTCTCATTAGTCTGTGTGGATTCGATTAAAACTTGGAATACTTTAAGGGAAAAAGCTGCAGTGTACACTATCCTCTAACGGTACATAAGTTGGTGCATAAAAACGGTCATCAGTGTGCGCAGAGGCTGCCCCACGAGGAGTTCCGACGGCACGTGCTTGTCCAGCGGGTCCGGCGGCTCAAACGTGATGGGCTCCCATATGGTTCCGACGGCTCTGGCGCTCACCCAGGGTAGGCTCTAAGGAATGGTGGTGATCGTGGGTGAGGCCGAGGCACTACAGGCGGAGGCCGTCGGAGAGATTTAGATTGTCTGTACTAGAGAGAGATAGGAGAGAGAGGAAGTGACAGAGGAGAGAAAGTATAGGAGAAAGGAATGGTTCATGGTCATTTTAACGAAGTCTAATGTTTGGTGGCCATTTTATTAAAACTGCTCCATTTCGTGGTCAAAGTACCAAAATTCTCCAGTGGCCGATGGTTAGGGACCGTGTCTTTCTGTCCTTTTTTTCGGTAATTAATCAAGTTGGTGCGTGAGTGTGAGTGGGTGACTCAAGATTGATTTCAGTTCTTTCGTTGCTGAGAAAGACAGGGGCAAATTCGTCCTGTCCGATGTTATTTAGACTACAAAATAATTAGAAAATAGAGGAAGGGTGGATAATGGCAAAAATCAGACAGAAGAGAAAAGGATCTCAATCCGTATTAATCTTTGAATGTATTGTTTAGTAAACTTTGAATCTTCAAATCTCAATCCGTGGTGATCTTTGAATCCTTGAATGGTAGAAGCAGAGAGGACCTCAACCCCCACCAATTCTGCCCAACACCTCACACTCAGCGGCAAACGAAAACAAACTCGGAGCTGATTGATTGGCTTTTGGCACGACTGCATTAATCACCTGAGCGTACCCCATCGAAGGAATCGGCCCCTTCTTTAAAGAGGCTGCTGCACCGGCAAAATTAAGTCCCTTCGTTCTCTTGTCCTCCGTCGACCTTGCAGTGTGGTACAGATTTTTGCTTTAGGATCGAGAGCATAAAAAATCATGTGGCGTCTGAAGGTGGGGCAGGGCGGCCGCCCGTGGCTGCGATGGACGAACGGTTTCCTGGGGCGAGCGGTATGGAAGTTCGACCCCGAACTCGGCGAGCCAGAGGAGTGCGCCGAGGTGGAGAGGCTGCGCGGTAAGTTCACCGACCGCCGCTTCTGTTGGGGGCCTGACGTGAGGTAGGCTTCGTGCGGAGGCAATATCAAGGACCCTCGGCACATATTTCTCACACTAACATCGAGTTTTGTCTTCAAGCAGCACGTTTAGATCGCCGAACGGCGCGAGGCACCCGAAGCGAAGAAGGTGCCCCGAGCCGGAGCCAAGGGAAGCCCGAGGAAGGGCCAAGCCCCTAGTGCGAAGGGCCGTGACCCGCGGGGCTACTGTCTGGTGAGGCGAAGCGGCGCGGGCGTGGAGCACCGGAGCAAAGCGAAGCGAAGAGCCAGAGTGCGTTTCAGCTAAGCAGCCAGCTAAGCCGCAGGCGACACAGTTTCAGCCGGCTTGCCCGTAGTGCCCTCGGGAGTTACCGCCTCTTAGTAGGATTTGGGCATTCGCCCAAGGGTATAGTGGTCTTGTAAAATGTGGCTCTCTGGACTATAAAGGCAGTCCATGGGTCACCTGCAAAGACACATATAATCAGCAAGTTAACTTCGCTTATACTAAGAGTTTTTATCTCGCCACTTCGTTCTTTCATACTCCGCATATCTCATTCTTGTGTTCGATGTGTTAAGTGAGTATTACCCTCGCCGCTTAGCACACCAACATTAGCGCCCACCGTGCGTGAGCTCGAGATCCAAGCTCACGATGTCCAGAACCACACAAACTGCGAGAGCCGCTTAGTTCACCGAAGAGCAGACCTCACTCCGGAGTCCCCCCAACCACACTTGGTACCAATCAAAAACCCTCGCAGGCCCAGCAATACAAACAGGAAGGCTAGTAAGAACGATCTCCAGCACCTTCGCGAAGGCCAACCTAGAGATGTGCCTCAATAAACTTCTCCGAAGCGGACCTGGACCTAAAAAGCTACCCTCATACAGATGCGTTCGTCATCGAAGCAAACATCGACAGCTGGCAAATCAGCAGGGTGCTAGTTGACAACGGCAGCCAAATCGATGTAATATTCTACGACACATTCAGAAGGATGGGCTTCGAGGACGAAGATTTGAAGCATTCCAGCCTAAGCCTCTATGGCTTTGGAAGCAAAAGGAATAGTCACTAGGCGAAGTCACACTGCTAGTTTCTTTCGGCAACACTTGTAACTCGAGAACAGAGCCCATAACATTTCAGATCATAGACCTCACCTATCCATACTTCGCCATATTAGGAGAGTAGGAATAAACAAGTTCGAAACAGTGATCCATGGTCTATACCTTCTCATGAAAATACCCGCGAAAGGTGGAGTCATTACGGTGAAAGGAGACCAGCAGCTAGCCAGAGCAATGGAGAAAGCCTTCAGGCCAGAAGCAGCAAACATCGGTGCCATCGACTCCTTGCCCTAGGAAGTCGCAGTCGAAGAAGAAGAAAGAAAAATTAAGAAGGACCAGGACAAGAAAAACGCAAAGGCGGAAAGAAAGGATGCAGACAATGAAGCAACACCAATTCAGCCGGACGAAGAGACAAAATTGGTATTGCTGGACAAATCGGTACTCGGACAGTCGAGTAATCATAGGAACGGGTCCGATGCCAAGCGAAGAAAGAAGGCTCCTTCGTTTCCTGCTCAAAAACAAAGATGTCTTCGCATGGTCATCACGAGACCTCAAAGGAGTAAGCAGAGAGGTGATAGAGCACAAGCTAGAAACAGATCCAACCGTAAAGCCAAAAAAGCAAAAACTGAGAAAAATGCCAGAAGAAAAGGTGGAGGCTACAAGAGCCGAAGTGCAGAAGCTGCTAGACGCCCAAGTGATAAGAGAAGTGAAATACCCAAAATGGCTGACAAACGTTGTCATGGTAAAAAGAAGAGTGGAAAATGGAGAATGTGCATAGACTTCATGAATCTCAACATGTCCTACCCGAAAGATGATTTTCCACTGCCAAGAATAGACAAGGTAGTCGATGCGGCCGCAGTAAGTGAGATGCTCTCATTATTGGATTGTTTTTCTGGATATCACCAAGTCTGGCTGAAGAGAGACGACGAAGAGAAAACAAGTTTTTCGCACCTTTTTGCAGAATGTCAAGAAAAGTCTTGGAGTCACAAATCGAAAAGAATGTCCACGCATACGTGGACGACGTAATAGTCACAAGCAGAAAAAGAGAAGATCACACTAATGACCTCGTAGAAACCTTCGCCATCCTAAGAGCAGCAAAACTAAAGTTAAACCCAAAAAAGTGCATCTTCGGCGTCCAAAAAGGCAAAGTGCTCGGGTGCTTGGTAAACTCAAAAAGGAATCTAAGCAAACCTGGAAAAAGTAAAGGCAATAACGAGCATGCAGCCACCACGCACCATAAAAGAAGTGCAGAAGCTAACTGGAAGAATGGCAGCACTAAATAGATTCATCTCCAAGTCGGCAGAAAAGAGCTTGCCCTTCTTTAAAGCACTCAAGGGCTTAGGAACCTTCGATTGGACCGAAGAGCAACAGAAAGCGTTCGAAGAGCTAAAAGAACACCTCACAACAACTGTTAGGTTAGCTAGTCCCGAGCAAGGCGAAGCACTCCTCTTATACGTGTCAGCAAACCACTTCGCAGTTAGTGCAGCTTTAGTCCAAGAAAAGAAAACAAGAACTATAATGGACAAAAATGGAAAGGAAAAAGTGTTTTTTCAGCAGTACCGAGTATACTTCGTGAGCGAAGCACTTGCAGGGTCGAAGCTGTTTTACTCGGAGATGGAAAAGATATGCTACGCAGTAGTCATGGCGGCCAGAAAATTAAGGCATTACTTCGAAGCACACAGAATAAGAGTCCTCACCAACCAACCCTTAAATGACATCTTCGGAAATAGAGAGGCTTCGAGTAGAGTCGGAAAGTGGGCAATGGAGTTGTCCGAGCATGTTATTGACTTCGAAAGACGAAACACAGCGAAGTCGCAAGTGCTGGCATACTTCGCCCTCCGGTATAAAGCTGAGATATGCAGCCGGACTAGAGTTTGAAAACGAAGATGACAGATGCACAAACAATGTAGCAGAATACGAGGCAGTATTGCTGGAGCTTAGAAAAGTAAGGGCATTAGGTGTAAAAAGCTGCAAAGTCAAAACCGACTCAAGGGTAGTCGCACGCCACGTAGACAAAGATTACAAACAAGAGAACCCATGCTTGCGAAGTACCTACTAGAAGTCAGAAGCATGGACAAATTCTTCAAAGGATTTGACGTCGAGTATGTCGAAAGAAAAAACAACAAAGAGGCGGACGCACTGGCCAAAGCAGCCGTCAAAAAACAACCATTGCCCGCCGACGTTTTTTACGAAGTAATCACAAGGCCATCAACCCGAAGCTCGCAAGGCGAAGCAAAGCTCATACAAGCAATAGCCTTGCAAGACTGGAGAGCACCGCTTATGGCTTTCATCAAAGACTATTATCAACCAGAGTCAAAAGTCGAACACACAAGGCTGCAGCAAAGGGCGCGAAGCTACCAGATACTGCAGGGAGAATTCTATAAATCAAGGATATCTAGCCCCCTACTCAAATGCCTAAGCCAAGAGCATGGAAAGCAACTCCTCCACGAGATCCACTTAGGAACTTGTAGTTCGCACAATGGAGCCTGCATCCTCACAGCAAAAGCAATAAGACAAGGTTTCTTTTGGCCCAATTTGGTAAAGGATGCAAAGGACATAGTCAAAACGTGCAAAGCTTGCCGGAAGATATCGGGAAACACTCAGCCCCTTCGCAACCATCGCAACTAATCATGCCTATCCGGCCACTTCGCAAGTGGGGCATGGATATTGTAGGCCAACTCACAACGGCACGGGAAATTACAAGTATGCAATAGTAGCAATCGAGTACTTATCAAAGTGGATCGAAGCTAAAGCAGTGACAAACATCTCGGCACCTCTCAAAGTGGATCGAAGCTAAAGCGGTGACAAACATCTCGGCACCTACAGTAAAAAGTTCCTTTGGCAAAACATCATTTGCAGATTTGGGGTACCAAACGAAATCGTCATGGACAATGCCAAAAATTTCGACAACGAACTCCTAAGAGAATATTGTCATGGCCTAGGAACGAAAATGGACTTTGCCTCGGTGTACCATGCGCGATCAAACGGAGCGAGTAGAAAAGGCAAACTCGATAATCTTCAAAGCAATGAAAAAGTCTTGCTAGATAAAAAGAAGGGCATGTGGGCACAAGAGCTACAAGCCATAGTCTGGTCACACAACACAACCGAGTCCAGAACAACAGGTTTTACACCTTTCCGGTTGCTATTCGGTGAAGAGGCCATGACACCGGAAGAAATCAAGAACAAAAGTGCAAGATCAACAGCCAGCCATGACGGACAAATCGAAGCCATATCAAAAGATACGATGGAAATAGACAGGCTCAAAGCAACCAAAACCCTAGAAAAGTATCAAGAAGAAACCAGAAAGCGGAGAGACAAAAAGATAATCCCAAGGGCCTACAGATTGGGAGACTTGGCGCTAATCGGAACCCAAAGGACAAAAGCAAAGGGAAAGCTAGAATCAAAATGGGAAGGGCCGTACATTATCGCAAAGGTCGGAAACCCGGGATCCTACAGGCTCAAGTCACTCGGATGGCGAAGAGCTGTAGCACTCATGGATTGCTGACAATCTCCGTTGTTTTATGTTTAAGTAGAACTTGTAAGAATCGCAGCTCCGCGTCTTATAAGCGAAGCTGCAATTAGATTTTAAAATTTTTGTAAAAAAGACTATACTCATTTCCTCGCTGGGGAAACCATGAAAAGGGCGCGAGGTTTTTAACGAGGCAGCATATGCAATAGCAGCTACAATCAATACAAAGCTGCATTCCCCAATGCTAAGCAAAAAACGATCGAAACGACTTCCGAAATAATGGAAGTCCGAACATTCGACAACGAGGCAATGCCTCGGCAGATAGCAGTACACCGCTAGGCACGAGCAATATACCCCGGAGTACTAGCTAACAAATCACTCCGTCGGGCAAAAAACAAAAGCCCCGGAAAACCGGCTTACGAGAACAATCACTCCGTTGGGCTAAAACAATATACACCGGAGTACAAGCCACAAAACAAAACGTCGTATCTGATCGGACGAAAAACAAAAGGCCCAAAACGACGAAACAAAACGATGCGTGAAGCCGCTAAGGGGCTCGTGTTTTCGTTCGAAGAAATTTTTACTTCGCCCCTAAACGACCGAGGGGGTGGCGTTTTATTTAAAGAAAACAATGCGTAAAGCCGCTAAGGGGCTCGCGTTTTCGTTCGAAGCAATTTTCACTTCGCCCCTAAATGACTGACGTGGGGGGGGAGTGGCATTTTATGTAAGCAAAATAATGCGTGAAGCTGCTAAGGGGCTTGCGTTTTCGTTCGAAGCAATTTTTACATCGCCCCTAAATGACTGAGTGGGGGGGGAGCGGTGTTTTATTCAAACAAAACGATGTGTGAAGCCGCCAAGGGGCTCGCATTTTCGTTCGAAGCAATTTTTACTTCGCCCCTAAACGACCGACTCGGGGGGAGTGGTGTTTTATTTAAATAAAACGATGCGTGAAGCCGCTAAGGGGCTCGCGTTTTCGTTCGAAGCAATTTTCACTTCGCCCTAAACGACTGATTGTGTGTGGGCGGTGCGTTTTATTCAAAGAAAACGATGCGTGAAGCCGCTAAGGAGCTCACGTTTTCGTTCGAAGCAATTCTCACTTTGCCCCAAACGACGCATTCGAATCGAAGCATTCAGAACAGAATCCATTGCAGATTAATTGTTATTCAACACGGAACAAGTTACACCTTACAAGTGGACTGAAGGCCGCTCCAAATAAAAAAGAAATGAAAATGAAAAAGGACAGAGCAAGGCAAACATCACAACAGCCCTCGGCGCCCGAACATCTTTCAGCCACAGGCCACCCGCCCAAAGTCGAGCAAGGAACTTCTAATCACGGCAAGAAGTGCCAGAATACCGCGGGCCACCGTCGCAAAGCCAAGCGAAGTGTCAGAACACAACGGGCTTCCGCATGCCCTCCCTAGTGAGATGAATCTTTTTAGCAGATTGGTGTTAATTTTTGAGATGAATCTAATGAGCTTAGTTAATCTATATTTTGCTAAAGTGTTGACAATAACCGTCTTCTAATCATGACTTAATTAACCTTATTAGATTCGTCTCATAAATTAGTTTAGGGACCTATAATTTATTTTACAATTAAAATTCATTTAATACTCTAAATAGTAAGATTCTTTTTTATATGATAGCTATAAAGTTTAGACCACCAAACTGCTCCATTTCGTGGCATGTACAAAGGAGAGCCTATTGTGGTCTCTTGGGCACATGTATCAAAACAAAGAGACATAAAACAACTCTAGTCATACAAAGGAGAGAGTCTACATGCTGTCTTTTAATAAATGCATATCATTAATGATTGTATGATATAAGTCGTCTCTTCACTTGTACAACGGTGCTTAGAGTTGTCTCTTACATCGGAACACGTGATAGAGACCGTCTCTTCGTCAAGAGCCCACCCAGCCGTCTCTTCAAGGGTTAGAGGGGCTATTTGTAAAAATACAATGCCACATCAGCTCAAGAGCCCACTCGTTTATTACCTTTGTACATGCCCTTAGGGACCGTGTCTTTCTGTCCTTTTTTCCGTAATTAATCAAGTTGGTGCGTGAGTGTGAGTGGGTGACTCAAGATTGATTTCAGTCTTTCATTGCTGAGAAAGACAGGGGCAAATTCGTCCTCTCCGATGTTATTTAGACTACAAATAATTAGAAAATAGAGGAAGGGTGGATTGTGACATCCCCGCCTCGCAAAGCGAGAGGGATTGTCGAACAGGATCGTATCGGGAGACATTCGACGAAGCGAACGTTCATTGCACATACATCGGGAATACATTCAGCATTTTATTACATAGAGAACACTAATTGAGTAACAAGTTTCATACAGGATCTCTTAATTATTACAAGCCATTGTTCAATTTCAGATTTACAATACATAAGTGAAGTGTGATTTTACAATACTTGATAATGACTTTGCGGAAGCGTAAACAGCTCGACGGTACATATATATATATATAGCTTAACTTAGGAGAACCACACCAGCCCATATGGCATGGCCTCACTCTTGAGTCGGTGAAGCGGGAACCCACTCCACGGTCCACTCCCGAGGTTCCTCGCTGTGACACACATACTTCCCGCAGCAATCACAAAAGTCGGGCTGCGGGAATCCTGAAAACAGTTGCAACACAAACCCTGAGTATCTAATATACTCCGCAAGGCTTACCCGTCAAAAATGGTTCTAAGAACCGACCCTAACATGCAGGGGGCTTGACCTGGCTTGCGGGAACTTGCAAAAACAGCAATTTAAGCAATTGTCTAACTCATATTTTAGCCAAGTTAAGAGGGTTGGAAACATGAGTATAAATTTAGTGAGCATTTCTAACAAAACATGGTTGCAATACATGAAGTAATTCTTCAAAATCAGCAAGCTTAATCATCATATTCACTTTGTTACTACGATGCAATCTGCTCGAGACAAGTGGTACTCATCACCGCGAGGGACGGCGATATATATCGATTTACACCCTGCAGGGGAAACCCAAATGCACGACATACGCATCATTTAAGAACACGTATGGCCACCTTTCACAAGATCACCATAGATATGAGCCGGGTCCGCCCTCCGAGTGTGCATTCCACATGCAACCACAGTAGCGTCGGGTCCAAGGGTAATAACACACCCTCCATCTACTCACAAACCCGTGCATCCACCGTGACCAACACTTTGCACAAAGGGTGGAGTTACCGTCCAACACTACGGCTCTCAAGTTACATCGGTTTACCAACTCCCATACGAAGGTATGCATTTGGTACACAACTCAATACTTGCTCGCGGAGTCACAACGAACGGTCCTTAACCGACACATACGGGGCTATGGCGAACAAGGGCCAACCTTGTCACCGCATCCTACACATGCTCTTCCCCGTACGGTCTCCAATTAATCAGGTGAGGGTAACCAAAATTTAATCCCTAGACCGAGCGATCTCCAAATCACTCGGTGTTGCTACCGATGAACTTATTAAGCATAGCACTAGCGATTAGGCTTATACTTAACCAAGCCATAGGGTATGGAAAGCTAGTGCAACTAGGTTTCCGAACAACTCCTAAACTTAGATGCACAATACATCATAGACGTATGTGAAAATAAAAAGGACTTTAAAACATAGGTCATGTTCCGGGGCTTGCCTTGATTCGGCTCGTAGTCAACGCACTCGAACTCGCTCACTTCAATTTGGTGCCCTTCTTGATCTTCAGCTCCGGTCGGGGTTCCTATATGAATGCATATGAAGTGCATGAGCAATGGATGAATTCGTATTTATATAGTTCATGGAACTTTCTCAATAAGATAATGTAACGAAACGTTCGCATGAATTAAACACGTTCTTGAGTGGTGATGATATGGTCATGATGGTGGTAAGTGTGGTTCGTTTCATGGGGACAACCTTCTAATTAGGTAAACTTTCCATCATTTATTATAAATGTACCTGCTGGTTTTTGAGATCAAGAAAAATAGGGTATAATTCCTTATTACTTAGTATGTAAGAGGTCGATGTTCACCTTCTTAGGATGAAGTTTGATCACGTTGTTATACATCGTGCACCATGAGTACTCATCATTTCATGTGGTTTTGTTACGATTAAACCTACACCATACGACCGTTCTTGCCCAAAAAGATAAACGTGATTATGATCTGTTTAATGGTGCCATGTAGGTGTGAAAATTATTTAACCATAACAGCAAGAAAAAGGCAATTTGAGTTTAGATCATGCTTAGCCATTTTTATTTCACTAAGTCCGGGTTGACAGGCTGCTCGTGAAGCCATCTTAAGGTGTTCAAAACTTAATATTTTGCTATAGAATTTAGGTGATTCATGTTGGTTAATGTAAAGTACATAACTCAAGGTTTACAACGAGCCAAAAATCGTTTCATTTGGATCTGTATTCAAAAAGTTATTGAATTTCAAAAACAGCAAGTTGTCACGCAGGCATAACGGTTTAGCATCTTAGAGCGCTTGAATCTTCATTTTTCTACACATGAAGTACTGGGATTATGTTACCACGTGAAAGTACAAGTTATCTACTTTCCAAAGAGCCCTTGCTCATGCAGTTTGGATCTGGGGTCCAGAAGTTACATCATTTTTAAAATGCAATCTTGTTAAGCAGTTTGGTCACGCTAGCATTTTCATCTTGCTCAAAAATTAATTTTTACTATATAAACATAGGTGTTCATGTTCACCATGTTAAAGTAGAGGTTACAAACTTTCAAATGCGCTTTGAATCGTTCAAATCCGTGGCGTATAACTCGAGTTATGATTTTTCTAAAACACTTAACCGTTACGAAGTTTCAGCACGTTTCGAAAATTTGTCTAAGTGTGGCGCGCGGAGGGGCTCGCCGGAGCGGCGGCGAGCTCACCGGCGGCACGCTATGGCTCGCCGCCGGGGTCGGGCTTGGCCGCCTGTGCACGGTTTTCGATGGCGCACCGTTTGGTGGGGTTGGCGAGGCGAGTGGGTGGACGGAGCTTCGCTCGCGTCGAGCTATGGCGGGTGCGGCGGCTCCGGCGTGGGAGCTCGTGCTCACCACCGAGCGAAAGAAGGGGCGGTCAAGGCTGAGAGCTTCACCTTCGCACGGAGATGAACGGCGCGGGGTCGGTGCAGGCTGGGGTGGTCTGGAGCGTGCCGGCGTCGACGGGGTGGCGGTGCGCGGTGGCCGGCGACGAAGAAGGAAGCGGTTTTCTCCTCGGCCGTGGCTCGGTTCAACCCGGGGCAAGGCAGGGAGGTGTGTTAGGTTCCCGCGCACCCTTCCGAGGCCAAGGGGGAGCATGAGCTCACCCGAGCGGGGTGGATTCGAGCTCGCCGGCGCGGAAGGAGAAGAACGGGGCTCGTCGGATTTTTATGGAATTTGTAGCCCTCGGAGGGCGAAGGGAGGCCAGGAACTGGCGAGGAGATGCGCAAGGAGCCGGCGAAGCAGTTTCACGCAAGTGAGGGCGTGGCAACGCGGAGAGGCAGCGCACGGGGGGATGAACCGGACGGCGGCCATGGCGGAAGGTGGTCTTCACCATCGACGGCCGTGCGAGCACGCTTCGAGGCGAAGCTTGGGAGGTGATGCGCGACGCGTGGAGCTGCACAGCGGAGGAAGGACGGGGCGGCGCCTAACCGGCATGGGCGCCGGCGGCGAACGCCGCTGGCGGGTGGCCCCGGCCACCGTGCCAAACTCTGTTCAAAGGGATTCCCACTTATTTACAGTTTTGCCACTGCTGTTCTCTTCTCTGTAATTTGCTAATAGAATTTGATCCTTTTGACATTTTTGCAAACCAAATTTTCTGTGGGTCCCCTGGATTATGTGAAACAACTTTCCTTATAGGCCAAAGTTCAAATTCGAAATGTAAAAATTTATAAAAATTGTTGAACAGGTGCTGTTTCTGTTCAGAGTTGGATTTTTCTAGGGATTTGTGCTGACCCAAAAATTCAGGAAAAATGTTCTAAATTCAAGTCTTGATGTGTTCTACCAGATTGTGCAAAAATATGGAGTTACTACTTTGGAGAAAATTTGAGATCTCAAGAGCTAGGGTTTTGGGACGATAAAAACCCTAATAGGCCTTAATCTTATTATTTCATGTGACTAGCCGGATGATCTTTGTTTTGCACATGCAATTCTCCTGTTAGCACAGTAACATGGTGAATTTGTGACACGGGGTGTCACAGCCCTCCCCTTAAAGAAATCTCGTCCCGAGATTAGGATTGATAAAAGAGTGGTCGAAGGGAGGTGCGTCGTTACCTCGATTGTGAAGCCATGAACTCGGGGAAATGATTATCCAGGAATTCCTCCTGTTCCCAAGTGGCTTCATCCTCAGTGTGATTACTCCATTGCACTTTATAGAATGTGATAGTGCGGTTGCGAGTAACACGATCCTTTTTATCGAGGATCCGGACGGGAGTTTCCGGATAAGATAGATCATCTTGCAATTGCTCGGTGTCGGAGATGACCACATCGATGGGTGGTTTTAGGCACTTCTTGAGTTGCGACACATGGAACACGTTGTGCACACGTTCCAAGTTGGTCGGCAATTGCAACCGGTATGCCACGGGGCTAAACTTCTCCACAATTGGAAATGGTCCAATATAGCGGGAGCAAGTTTTCCTTTTATACCAAAACGTGACACACCTTTATTTGGAGAGACACGAAGATAAACATGATCGTTTACCTCGAATTCCAGCGGACGTCTCCTTTTGTTTGCATAACTTATTTGGCGGGATTGAGCAGCCTTCATGTTAGCTTGTATTTCTCTCACCTTTTCCTCGGCCTGCTCAACAATATCCGGACCAAATATTATCCTTTCGCCCGACTCGGACCAGTTTAACGGCGTACGGCAAGAATGTCCGTATAACGCCTCAAAAGGAGTGACTCCGAGCTTTCTTGATAGCTGTTGTTATAGGAAAATTCAATGAATGGTAACTGGTCATCCCAATTTCCCTTTTGCGTCAAAGCGCAAGCTCTCAACATATCCTCCAAATATTGAATTAACCTTTCCGATTGTCCATCTGTTTGAGGATGATATGCAGAGCTCCGGATAAGGGTAGTACCAAGACTAGCATGCAATTGTTCCCAAAATCGAGAAACAAATTGCGGACCACGATCTGAAATGATGGTCTTCGGCACACCATGTAAACATAGCACACGGGCAATATACAATTCAGCATACTTCTTAGCACTGTAGGTGGTGTGTACCGGAATAAAGTGTGCTGATTTCGTCGATCTATCGACGATTACCCATATGGAATCATGTTTCTTGGAGGTGGGAGGTAATCCAACAACAAAATCCATGGCTATGTCTTCCCATTTCCAAGCGGGAATTTTCAATGGGTGCAATAGTCCGGCTTTCTTTAGATGATCAGCCTTGACTCGTTGGCAAGTGTCGCACTCGGCAACGTAACGAGCCACTTCTCGCTTCATGCGAGTCCACCAAAATTTTTCTCTCAACCCACGGTACATTTTGTTACTACCGGGGTGTATGGAGTATTTAGAGAGATGGGCTTCATCAAGAATTTTCTTCCGTAGTTCCAGGTTCTTAGGAACAACGAGACGGTTATTGAACCATAGAACTCCCTCCTCATCTTGACGGAAACATTTAGCCTTTTCGGTACCCAACTTCTGTCGGATGTGTTCCATACCTTCATCCGTTTTCTGGGCAGCAATGATTTCTTCTCGGAGAGTAGGAACAAGAGCCAAATTATGTAATGCACCATAGGGAATGATATGAAGACAAGGATTACTCTCATTTTCAGATTTGCTGCAGTTTTCCATAGAGCAGATTTCAACTTGGTTGCATTGGTGTTTGCGGCTTAATGCATCGGCAACCACATTAGCCTTTCCGGGGTGGTAATGAATTTCCAATTCATAATCTTTTATCAATTCCAGCCATCTTCGTTGTCTCATATTTAATTCTTGCTGCGTGAAAATATATTTGAGGCTTTTATGATCGGTATAGAGATGCACCAGATTTCCTAAGAGATAATGTCTCCAAGTTTTGAGAGCAAGAACTACCGATGCCAATTCAAGATCATGAGTGGGATAGTGCTTCTCATGTTTGCGGAGTTGACGGGAGGCATAGGCAATGACTCGGCCTTCTTGCATAAGAACACAACCCAATCCTATGCCGGACGCATCACAATATACGTCAAACGGCTTGTTGATGTCGGGTTGAGCTAGAACGGGAGCGGTGGTTAAATGCTTCTTCAAGGTTTGGAAGGCATTTTCGCACTCCGGGCTCCACTTGAAGGTAGAGTCCTTCTCCAACAATTTGGTCATTGGCTTGGAGATGATAGAAAAATTTGGAATGAATTTCCGATAATATCCCGCAAGTCCGAGAAAACTACGGATGTGCTTGACGGTTTTGGGAGTCTTCCAATTTAGCACGTCAGCAACTTTACTTGGATCGACGGAAATTCCTTCAGCTGAAATGATATGACCCAAGAATGGAACTCGATCCAACCAAAATTCACACTTGCTGAATTTTGCATAAAGTTGATGATCTCGTAGTCGTTGAAGCACAATGCGGAGGTGTTCAGCATGTTCTTCCTCCGACTTGGAATAAATGAGGATATCATCAATGAATACCACCACGAACTTGTCCAGCTCCGGCATAAATACCGAGTTCATGAGGTACATGAAATGAGCCGGTGCATTAGTCAGTCCAAAAGACATTACGAGATATTCAAAAAGTCCATATCTCGTAGAGAAAGCGGTTTTAGGAATGTCCTCCGGCCGAATTTTAATTTGGTGGTAGCCGGAGCGAAGATCGACTTTTGAGAATACTTTTGCACCGACTAATTGATCGAATAGCATATCAATGCGTGGGAGGGGGTATTTATTTTTGATGGTCACCGCATTGAGGGGTCGATAATCAACACATAACCTTAGTGATTTATCTTTCTTCTTCACAAACAGAGCGGGGCAGCCCCAAGGCGAAGCACTTGGGCGTATGTACCCCTTGTCTAGAAGTTCGTTGAGTTGCTCCTTAAGTTCAGCTAATTCGTTTGGAGCCATTTTATATGGTCTTCTAGATATCGGTGCGGTTCCGGGCTGAAGTTCAATTTGAAATTCTACTTCCCGATCAGGTGGCATTCCCGGCAAATCATCCGGAAACACATCGGGAAACTCACATACTACTGGTATGTCCTCTAGCTTCTTTATTGCGAGGTGCTGAATTTGGTTTCTAGAAATTTTTGGACACGGTAGTGATAAGACCGATTGGCCGCATATAGGTGAATTTAGATGCACTTCCCGAGTATCTATGTGTAGCACTGCCCTATGCAACTTCATCCACCTCATTCCTAGTATCACATCTATTCCTTGACCATTTAAAACGATTAGTCTAGAGGGATATATTTTTCCAGCCAAATCAAGAGAGACATTTCTTGCCTCCCGGTTTGTGTGAATGAGGCCTCCGGGAGACGTGATAGTGTATGGGGTTTGCAAAATGGCGGATGATAGATGCAACCTATCCACACATGCTTGACTGATGAAATCATGTGTGGCGCCGGAATCGAAAAGAATGAAAGCGGAATGTCCGGATATAGAAAACATACCCGAGAGGACCGGTTCTCCGGCTTGCACATCTTCGACCGTAGTAAAATTTACACGGCCGGTCTTGGTGGGGGTTTTGTTGTGATTGTTGTTGCTGTTGTTGTTGCCGCGGTTATTATTGTTGCCATTATTGCCGCGGTGGTGCTGATGCTGATTATTCCCACCGTTGTTGCCATTGTTGCGGCGAGGGTGTGGGCATTCTCCGATGAAATGACCAATGCCGCCGCAGTTGAAGCATGGCTGCTGCGGGGATGGTCCGGCACCTTGGTTGTGCTGCGACGGGGTGTGTTGGTGACCACGGTGCTGATAGGAGTGGTGGGGCGCACGATAGGGCTGCTGGAAAGTAGTGCGTTGCCCACCCATTGGAGGCACCGGGACACGGAATTTCTGACCGGTGGGGCTGGTCACCGCAAGCTTGAACTTGTGAGGTGGCGCACCGGATGAACTTCCCGCGGTGCGCTTCCTCTTCTTGTCATCCTGGTTGACGCGAATGGCGTCCTCTTGCACAATGGCGGCACTCACCAATTCATTGAATGTGCCATTCAAGAGAGCAAGGCGGTCTTGTAGTTTCGGATTTAGACCCTTCCGAAAGCACTCACGCTTCTTAGCATCCGTGTCAGCGTGGTAGGAAGCATACCGGGCAAGATAGTTGAATTTCCGAGCGTACTCTTGCACAAGTGCTGGAGCCTTGCTTCAGGTCAACAAATTCCTGAAGCTTCCTTCTCATGACACCGTCAGGAATGTGGTGTGCACGGAAGGCTGCCGAGAATTCCGGCCGGAGCACCCGGTGATCCGCGGGGAGTGCAGCGGTGTAGTTTGCCCACCACGCACTAGCCGACCCACGGAGCTGCTGTGCTGCAAATAGAGTCTTCTGGTGCTCGGTGCAATTCAGAAGAGCAAACTTGGACTCCACGATACGCAGAAAATTATCTGCTTCCAGGGGGTCCTTTGCTTCTGAGAAAGATGGCGGCTGAGTCGCCCAGAAATCCCCATAAGAGGTGGGACGGGGCTGCGGTGGAGGAGCTGCTGCCTGGGCATTGTTGTTCTGGCTTGCCAGGAACAGCCGAAACATCTCGTTCTGATTATGAACAAGTTGCTCCACAGCAGTCAACGGTGGTGGAGGAGGTGGCTGCGACGAAGCACCCTCTCCCGAAGGATCCACCGTGCGACGAGTGTTCACCATCTGCCACACAATTTAATTACACCATTAGTCTCAGCGTTTCGGAGCCATAGACAATGATAGTAATTAAGGGACATGATATGAACATGAATTTCAGAATGCAATTCATAGGAGGAAAATTTCATCGGGTGCTGAAATTGATGAAGTAACAGTTTCGGTATGGAATTTTCAGATTGCATACCCTAGGAGATAAATTTCCATGATTTGAAATTGATGAAACCAAAGATTTTTTTTTTTTGCTCACAATTTCAGACCATTCGCACTTAGCAAATTTTTCCTTATGGTTCTGAATTTTAACGGAGCGAGACACATAATCATTAAACATAAGCTTAGTGGTTCGTATATATTTTAAGGTGCAACCCATTTGTACACAAAAGCGCGCGATATTAACACTTCTTAGCGCGGGGTTATACGTCCAGGATTTTCCTTCCTAGCTAGTCATCCATACCTCCTATGCTGTCAACCTACCCAAATCACAGCGACCACTACGTCCTTACGTACGTACAAGCCACTAGTTCTTGTTCTTTAGTACACTACCATTAATTTTACAAGTTTCTTCCTTAACACTTGGCTAGTAGTCTAAGCATCGCTGTCGGTGTCTTCCGGGTTGTTCACATCGGAAGCATCGCTAGCAGCGTCGTCACCATTGTCCTCCGGTGGTGGTGGCTGTAACAGGTTCCAATGAGCTGCCAGCAACACCTGGTGGTGCTGCTGTAACGCGGCCAACTGGTGCTGAAGATTTCCTATCTCCGTGAACAGCTGGTCCATGTTGGTCTGTGCGGTTCGAAGCTGTCCATGCAGGAATTGCATGGTGGCCTGCTGGGAGTAGATGGTCTCATCCTTCTGAGTAATAGATGTCTTAGCTGCATTCAGCTCATTTAATGCTTCAATCCGTTCCTCATCACAGAACGTAGCCATCTGCTCATGTTCTGCCTTTTCCTGCTCAGCTCTTTCCTTCGCCCTATCTGCGACGACGCGTAGGTTGTCGCTGAAGATAAGGTCATCCTGCACTTCCTTGATACGTGCAGTCAGAGCAGCATTTTCCTGCTCCAGCTCGGTGATACGGTGTAACAACTCACGTAAATAAGATGCATTTCATGGCATTCATGAGCATGTCATCACATGTCATTTATGAAATTATTAAGCATGGTGTGAAGAATTGTGCATAAAAGGTCAAAGAAATAACATAAGAAGAAAAGTTATGTTTAATATTTTTCTATGGCTTAAAGGTCGTAAATAAAGATTTATGAAAATTTCCAGAAATTATTTTGCTTTGCGAAAATATTGGCAAGAAATAACCAAAGCTTCTTTTATTAATTTCTCTTAGAATTTTTAATTCAAAAACCCTTTGGTATTTTAACCTGGACTTAATAGGAGATGTTTAAAATACTTTCAAATACCTCCCTGTATTTTTTCGTCGAATTTTTTTGAGTGCTAGAAATGCGATTTTTAATTACGTCAAAGACGAGGGGTTTTATGCAAAACAACCGAAGCAACAAAACCAATCTTTTCTTCCTCCTCCCTCCCGCGCGGCACCGCCTCGGCACAGGCCGCGCTGGCCGTCCCTAGGCCGCGCGCCCTCCTCCTACTGCTGCCACGCGAGCCCCTCCCTTACCGCCTCAACGCCCGGGACATTGGGGATAAAACCGGGGCCGAGCTCCCCTCCTCTTTCTCTTCAGTTTTCCCCCACCCGAACACAACCGCGCCCCTCTGGTTCTCTGCCGCCCGGCCGCCTCCGGCCAGCTCCCGATGAGCCACCACCCCCAAATGATGCACATCCTTCTCCCGAAGCTCACCACGCCGGCCAAGCGAGCTCTCCGGCACTAGAGCCCGAGAATCGAGCCGTTCTTCCTCCAGGCGTCGCCACGGTCGGTTGCCGTCATTCTCTCAAATTGGAGGTCTGTGGTGCGTCCCCTACTTCGATTCTTGCTCTCTGTAATGCGCTAGGCCTTTCTCTACCTTCCGGGCAACATGAACTTGGTGTTACCTCTCAGGTCCGGCCGGATTCCACCATTTTTTCCCAAGCTCGGACCTCGCCGGCTCTGCCTCGTCGGGGAAGACCACCCTCCGGCCAGCTCACAGGTAAACCATCGTCGTGCCGCTATTGCTCATGTCCCGTGGATGCTTCCCATGATTTTTCTCTAATTTTTCGAGCACCACGGCGACCCCTAGACCTCGCCGGAGCCGGGCGCAGGCCGTGACCCGCCGCCGGTGACTTTCCGGGCCGCCCTGGCCGCCGTGGACCCCACCTCCTTGCTTGCCGTGCTGCGTGGAGTCGACAGGGCCAACCACCCGGCCGCCCCACCGTCTCCGGCGCCGCTCCGGCAGGGCGCCGCCACCTCCGGCCACCACGGTCGCCATGACCGTGGTGTTCCTGGAGTTGGGCCGCGCGCGGGCCTGCTGGGCCGAATTGGGCCGCTGGGCCACCAAGGCGCCAGCTGGGCCTGGCTTTTCGGCCCATTGGTCCATTATTCATTTTGCGAATTTATTCAATTTCAGTTTCCTTTCCAACTTCAAAAATTCGTAGAAAATTCAGGAAAAATCAGAAAAATATCAAACAAAGTTCATTAGACTCCTAAAATTATTCTCTATTTAATTATGTATTCAAATACCTATTTTGAGAAATTATAATTTCATAGTTTAATTAAGTCCCTTTTCTTTAGTTAATATAACCTATTATTTTATGCTAATTATCATTTAATTTTGAAAAATAAATTTCTTTAAAAATTAGAGATACTGCAGACGAAAGTTTTTGTTAAGCTTAGTTTTCCAAAATTAAACATAAACATCGTCATTTCATGTGATTCCAAATTAATAACTTAAGTGTTATCACCTATCGTTAAACATTTATAAGTGTCGTTTAAAATCATGATTAATTATTAATGGATGAACCTGGTTAATCATTAATTAATGAACATGATTAATATTTAATTATTAATTAATTAATGACCTTGATTAAGCAATAATTAATGAGCTTGATCAATTCTTTATTATTGCTTAACAAACATGATTAATTGTTAATTGTTAGTTGATAATTACGAATAAAATGAATCATAATGGCTAGTTAACGACCTTAATTAATTCAATCATTGCACATCATCTCATGAACATTCATGCATGCATGGTTGTGATTCACAACGTATTGTTGGTCGACCTAGGTTTCGGCGTGATCGAGGTTCCGTCCGAGGTCGAGAAAGAAGACGTAAGCTTCGAAGTCGACCAGCACATCGAGGAAGCTAACCCCGACTCGAATCCAGGCAAGCCCCGTGCATCCCACCTATGTTTTAAAGTCTTTTCTTTTATCACGAGTAATTGTGTCGTGATTGTGCATTAGGTTACAGGAATTGCTTGACACCCTAGATGCATGAGTAGAATTCCTATGTTACCTGTTTATCCATGTTGGTGTTGCGTCTCGATAGATGCTACGCTTAATTCACAGGGCTACGGTAGAAGTCGAGTGGTGCTGAGCACACTCGCGAGTCGGTACTGGTCCGATCTTAAAGCATGGAGGCTTTAAGTTGTTTGTTATCGTTCAAGTTGAAGTTAAAGATGAAGATGAAAATGAAATTGAGACCGGACGGGCCCCGTAGGAGAAAGGGCAAAGACGAGGTCTTGCAAGGTGGTAGCCCCGTCTCGTGTCTGGTCAAGGACCGTACCGTTGTTGGCCCCGCCGAGCAAGTATTTGAACGTACCGATTTACATACCGGTGTTTATGGGGCCAGGAAGCCGATGTAACCTAATTGCCACGAGCGGTTGGACGTAGCCCATCCCCTAATTGGCTGGAGAATGAGGTGAGGCCTCATGTCTCAAAGGGAGAGGAATGGGTGGTCGCTCACGGATAACGTCGAGGACGGGTATCGCGTGGGGTCCCCAGTGTTCTCGGGCGGATGGGAGACTAACCCGGCCACCGCCAGGAATTAGCGTGAAAGGTTGTCGTATGCGACCATTGGGTGCGTATACGCCGTGTAAACGGGTTTTCCCACTGGTGAAATCGATTCGAATCGCTCGTCCCTCGCAGTAATGAGTACCGCTTGTTCACCGTGTCACATCGTAGTTAATCAAGTGGAAGATGAAGGAAGAGGAATGAAAGAGTGGTTGTTTGAAATTATTCTTTTCCTGCAAACTTGATTGCAATAGTGATAGTCTCGCAAACCTAGAGGTTAATGAACTTAACGTGAGCTAAAATACTCGAAAGTAAGGACTCAACCTTTAATGCTGTTTTCGCAAAGGAGTAAACCCCACGACCGTAAAGCCTTTGCATACTAGGCGTCGGCCTTAGCGTGCCATGTTGACGGGTCGGTCTTTGCTGAGTATTAGAATACTCAAGGTTTGTTCGTTATCTTTCAGGGAATGAGTCGTGCGATCACGACTTGTACGATAGTTCCTGGAAGTGGAGTGTCCCGGTGTGGTTCCCACCAATGGGAACGGTTTCCGACGTCGTGAAGAGGAAGGACCGTGATGTACGAAGGGCTCGGTGCATCACGTTGACCGTCTACTAGTGTTTTGTTGTATAAAGTATCGGTTTCCGCTGCAATACTCGTAGGTTGTTAAACTTCAATAAGATTTATTATTCCGCTGCATCAATGTTTGTATTTCGAAAACCCGGTTGTATTATACCATGATGTATATATGTCTGGCTTGTATGAGATGATACACTCGTTGTAACTCGCTTCGTCGAGTGTCCCTCTGTTCCGATTCCCGGGTGTCCCGAGGGGATGTCACAGCTGGTATCGGAGCGGTTCGGAGGCAACAGTTCATCATTACAAGCTTGTTTTCAAAACGTAACACGTTTAGCGCGTTTAGAACACGAGAGAGTACGGAGCCCTATAAGGATGTAGAATAGTTAGACTTTTTACTAACTGTTCGACGTTGGGTTTTGGAAAGTGCTAACTAGTCGTTATAGTTTTATATGCTGTAGTACGTATAGTTAGTCCGCGAGCATGCATCATGTCATATTGAGTGCTATAATATGAGGTTTTGGGAATTAGACCAAGATAGTATCGTAGTGTAGAGATAGTTTCCTATGGACGGTTCTAGAAGGAGCTTATGCCAATAGAACTCTTCCACCGAGGCAATGGAATGGGTAATTTCAAGATCTTCATCTACAGATGATTAAAGACGATCGGAGAGAAGGATGATCAGGTGTAGTTATCAAGGAGCCCTATGAGAGCTATGGATTTAAAAGGATAGATTAAAGAGGCTCGTATGAATGGGTACTACAAGTAAATCTGGTGTTGGAATGAGAGATAGTGCACCCCTTCTATAGACACCGCTTGTGCGTTGGAACTTTAACGTGTTCTACCGTTGGTGTCCTTATATTCTAAATTTGGATCAGTGACACTAATACCAAGTTTTATAACAGAATGGAACAAACTAGAAGAGGAAACCCTCCCGAAAGCTCCCGACGAAGATGTTCGAGAGACAACGTCAACTCCACCTACCCCGGCACAAGCTATTGCCACTATATTAGAGTCTCGTGAAGAGCAACGTGAACTTCTTCAGCAGCTTGTTCGGAATACGGCCCCACGAGCCGGTGGTCAAGATCAGCATGCTCCACCGGTTCACGTTACATATTCGGATTTCCCGGCTACTCGGTCCACCCAATTTTTCGGATGAGGGAGATCCTCCGGAAGCGGACCATTGGTTACGTACTATCGAGTCGAAGCCGGAGCTCCTACCATGTACGGAATATCGAAGACTATCTTTGCCGCTCAAAGCAACTAGAAGGATTTGTTCGGAGCATGGTGGGCTAATTACAAGGCCATGATTCCCGAAGGTCACCAAGTATTATGGCAAGAATTCACAAAGGCTTTTCGTGAACATCATATTTCCGAAGGTATCCCGAACCAAAAGCGTAAGGAGTTTCTAGCGCTCGAAGCAAGGTGATATGACCGTACACTCCTATTCAAAGTTGTTCAACCGTCCGGCTCAATATGCTCCTCGTAATGTGGACACCGACGCCAAGAAGAAGGAATGCTTCAAGCAAGGACTTACTACCAAGTTACAATCCCGGCTTGTTTTGGACCGAGGAGTTAGTTTCAATGAGTTGGTAAGTGATGCTATACTCATGGAGGATGCTATTCGTGTTCATCAAGAAGAGAAGGCTAAGAAGAGAGCAACCAATGAACAAGGAAGTAAAGTGCCCCCAAGTATCGTCTAGTCCACATTTCTGCAGCAGACCAAAGATTCAAGCCTATGCCATCGGATCCCAATTCTCACCGACCATCTCAAGTATCGACAACGGTGTTCTCCGGTTCAGCGGTACAACAAGCGGATCTATCGAGTATACACCTCTCATCCCAAACTCCACAATCGGTTGACCATCTACGCTATAACGATGGTTGTCATGGACAGATTGGCTCAAGATTGTGTCGCACCAACAGAGCGAGAACTTGGCAATACGTCCTCAAAAGAAAGCAGTTGGTCGACGGAAGAATGCACTCGAAATATGGCAAGATGAAGACTGGTCATGTCAACTTCACCACCGCCGAAGAGATTCCGAAAGGGTCACAAGTCATGGCTGGTTTGTTTTCTATCGACCATCATGATGCCATTATTTTATTTGACTCGGGAGCAACCCACAACTTCATCGAGCAAGGGATATGTTCAAAAACATAATCTTCCATCATGCAAGATGACTTACCCGCATCTCATATCATCGCTCGGAAGTAATATACTTGCAGATCAAAGTACTACGTAGTTACAATTGAAATTGGGTCGTAAGGATTATCCTACCTCCTTTATAGTCTTAGATGGACAAGGATTGGACGCGATTCTTGGCATGAGCTGGATGAAGTATCATAAGGCGAGTGTTGGATATAGATGCTTTTGCAGTTCACCCGAATTCTCCTCTCCACGGACGAGATTGCTTTCGGTTGACTTCTTCCCAAACTATTCCTCCAATGATTTATAAGACTACCGGAAAAAGTTTGGAAGATATTCCTATAGTTTGTGAGTACCCGGATGTATTTCCGGAAGACTTACCCGGTTTACCGCCGGATAGAGCGGTAGAGTTTAAGATAGAACTACAGACTGGAACAAGCACCAATATCAAGAAGGCCGTATCGGATGCCGCCGAATGAGCTGGCGAGTTGAAGGTGCAACTAAAGGAGTTATTGGACAAGGGATATATTCGTCCAAGTTCGTCACCCTGGGGATGCCCGACCTTGTTCGTGAAAAAGAAAGACAAAACATTAAGGCTATGTGTGGATTATAGACCTTTGAATGCCGTTACCATCAAGAATAAGTACCCTCTTCCAAGGATTGATATCTTGTTTGATCAACCGATAGGAGCCAAGATCTTCTCTAAGATAGACCTTCGTTCCGGATATCACCAGATTAAGATAAGAACCGAAGACATACCAAAGACCGCATTCTCCACAAGGTATGGACTTTATGAGTACCTGGTGATGTCATTTGGATTGACTAATGCACCAAGCACATTTCATGTACCTTATGAATTCCGTATTCATGCCCGAGCTGGACAAGTTTGTCGTGGTATTCATTGACGACATCTTGATTTACTCCAAGTCGAAGCGGAACATGCCAATCACCTAAGAGTTGTATTGCAACGGCTAAGGGATCACCGACTATATGCCAAGTTTAGCAAGTGTGAGTTTTGGTCGACGGAAGTACCATTCCTAGGTCATGTTATATCAGTCGAAGGAGTGGCAGTTGATCCTGGCAAAGTTCAAGATGTATTGAATTGGAAATCACCGAAGTCGGTTTCGCAAATCAGAAGTTTCTTAGGATTGGCTGGTTACTACGGAAGGTTTATTCCAAACTTCTCAAAGATCGCCAAGCCAATGACTAAGCTATTGGAGAAGGATAAGAAGTATGTATGGAGCAAAGAATGTGAAGAAGCTTTCCAAACATTGAAGAAGTTGTTGACTACGAGCTCCTGTACTTGCTCGACCGGATCCGACGAAGCCTTTTGATGTGTATTGTGATGCGTCCGACACGGACTTGGATGTGTTCGATGCGGGAAGGTCGGGTGATCGCTTATGCTTCTCGACAACTTAGGCGTCATGAGGAACACTATCCCACACATGATCTGGAATTAGCAGCGAGTGGTTCTTGCATTGAAGAGTCGGAGACATTATCTCTTGGGAAATTTAGTACATCTATACACGGACCACAAGAGTCTCAAGTACATCTTCACTCAAGCCGACCTGAATATGCGTCAACGAAGATGGCTAGAGTTAATCAAAGATTATGAGTTGGAGATTCACTACCACCCGGGCAAGGCAAACGTGGTAGCCGATGCTTTAAGTCGCAAGGTTCATTGCAATAATCTCACGGCGCAACTCTTGATTCAAGCACCTCCATCCGAAAGTCATGAGCCTAATCTTCGGATTCTTCCGTATGGAGCCTTGACCAATTTGGCTCTTATTCCTACCATTCGTGAAGAAGTGGTAGCAGCTCAGCAGAAGGATGCTCGGTATGGAACACGTCGAAGACGACTCCGGAAGGGTGAAGTCAAGTGTTTCCAAATAGATGACGAAGGTGTTATCTCGGTTCAAGAATAGGCTAGTAGTGCCTAAGAACTTGGAACTTCGCAAAAAGATAATGGATGAAGCCCATACGTCCAAGTATTCTATTCATCCTGGAACCAACAAGATGTATCAAGACTTGAAGAAAAGATTTTGGTGGACAAGAATGAAACGAGAGATAGCAAGATACGTCAACGAGTGTGATACATGTCGACGTGTCAAAGCAGAGCATTTGAAGCAAGCGGGTCCACTTCAACCTCTCGAGCATACCCGAATGGAAATGGGAAGATATCGGCATGGACTTTATTGTTGGATTACCAATGACACCACGAAAGCACGACTCTATCCGGGTCATAGTGGACAGATTGACCAAGTCAGCTCACTTTATACCGGTACATACCAACTATAAGGCCAAGCAATATGCGGATCTATATATTTCACGCATCCTATGTTTGCATGGAGTACCCAAGACCATCATCTCGGATCGAGGAGCTCAATTTGTCTCTAGATTTTGGGAACAGTTGCATGAGTCCTTAGGAACGAAGTTAATTCGAAGCTCGACTTATCATCCCCAAACGGATGGACAAACGGAAAGAATCAATCAATATCTCGAGGATATGCTTCGAGCATGTGTTTTGACCTACGGTAAAGATTGGGAGAAATGTTTACCATCGGCGAGTTCTCATACAACAACAGCTATCAAGAGAGTGCCGGAATGTCACCGTTCCAAGCTCGTATGGACGTAGCTGCCGTACACCATTGAATTGGTCCGAAAGTGGAGAAAGAATAATCTTCGGACCCGACCTAGTAAAAGATGCGAGAAGAACAAGTACGTCTCATTAAACAGAATCTCAAGAGAGCTAAGTCTCGACGGATCGGCTATGCCGATAAAAGACGTCGAGAGTTGGTATTCAAGGTTGGAGACCAAGTCTATCTACGAGTATCTCCTACCAAAGGTGTTCAAAGGTTCGGAATCAAGGGCAAGCTAGCACCACGATACATCGGACCTTTTCCAATCCTGGAAAGATGTGGAGCCGTAGCATATCGTTTGGAGTTGCCGAGCACACCTGTCGGGTATACACAACATATTCCATGTATCTCAGTCGAAGAAGTGTTTGAAACCACCGGTGGATATACCGACAACTGAAGTAGAACGATTCATGACCGGACTTGACGTATGACGAACGTCCGGTCAAAGTTCTCGACACCAAGGATCGAGTGACTCGACATAGGACCAACAAGTTCTACAAGATTCAATGGAGCAATCACTCGGAAGTCGAAGCTACTTGGGAACAAGAAGAGTTTCTTCGATCAAACTACCCCGAGTTCTTTAGTATCGTCGTCCGACTCGCTTCAATCGTGAATCTCGGGACGAGATTCCTGTAAGGGGGAGGGCTGTAACAACTCACGAAATAAGATGCATTTCATGGCATTCATGAGCATGTCATCACATGTCATTTATGAAATTATTAAGCATGGTGTGAAGAATTGTGCATAAAAGGTCAAAGAAATAACATAAGAAGAAAAGTTATGTTTAATATTTTTCTATGGCTTAAAGGTCGTAAATAAAGATTTATGAAAATTTCCAGAAATTATTTTGCTTTGCGAAAATATTGGCAAGAAATAACCAAAGCTTCTTTTATTAATTTCTCTTAGAATTTTTAATTCAAAAACCCTTTGGTATTTTAACCTGGACTTAATAGGAGATGTTTAAAATACTTTCAAATACCTCCCTGTATTTTTTCGTCGAATTTTTTTGAGTGCTAGAAATGCGATTTTTAATTACGTCAAAGACGAGGGGGTTTTATGCAAAACAACCGAAGCAACAAAACCAATCTTTTCTTCCTCCTCCCTCCCGCGCGGCACCGCCTCGGCACAGGCCGCGCTGGCCGTCCCTAGGCCGCGCGCCCTCCTCCTACTGCTGCCACGCGAGCCCCTCCCTTACCGCCTCAACGCCCGGGACATTGGGGATAAAACCGGGGCCGAGCTCCCCTCCTCTTTCTCTTCAGTTTTCCCCCACCCGAACACAACCGCGCCCCTCTGGTTCTCTGCCGCCCGGCCGCCTCCGGCCAGCTCCCGATGAGCCACCACCCCCAAATGATGCACATCCTTCTCCCGAAGCTCACCACGCCGGCCAAGCGAGCTCTCCGGCACTAGAGCCCGAGAATCGAGCCGTTCTTCCTCCAGGCGTCGCCACGGTCGGTTGCCGTCATTCTCTCAAATTGGAGGTCTGTGGTGCGTCCCCTACTTCGATTCTTGCTCTCTGTAATGCGCTAGGCCTTTCTCTACCTTCCGGGCAACATGAACTTGGTGTTACCTCTCAGGTCCGGCCGGATTCCACCATTTTTTCCCAAGCTCGGACCTCGCCGGCTCTGCCTCGTCGGGGAAGACCACCCTCCGGCCAGCTCACAGGTAAACCATCGTCGTGCCGCTATTGCTCATGTCCCGTGGATGCTTCCCATGATTTTTCTCTAATTTTTCGAGCACCACGGCGACCCCTAGACCTCGCCGGAGCCGGGCGCAGGCCGTGACCCGCCGCCGGTGACTTTCCGGGCCGCCCTGGCCGCCGTGGACCCCACCTCCTTGCTTGCCGTGCTGCGTGGAGTCGACAGGGCCAACCACCCGGCCGCCCCACCGTCTCCGGCGCCGCTCCGGCAGGGCGCCGCCACCTCCGGCCACCACGGTCGCCATGACCGTGGTGTTCCTGGAGTTGGGCCGCGCGCGGGCCTGCTGGGCCGAATTGGGCCGCTGGGCCACCAAGGCGCCAGCTGGGCCTGGCCTTTCGGCCCATTGGTCCATTATTCATTTTGCGAATTTATTCATTTTCAGTTTCCTTTCCAACTTCAAATATTCGTAGAAAATTCAGGAAAAATCAGAAAAATATCAAACAAAGTTCATTAGACTCCTAAAATTATTCTCTATTTAATTATGTATTCAAATACCTATTTTGAGAAATTATAATTTCATAGTTTAATTAAGTCCCTTTTCTTTAGTTAATATAACCTATTATTTTATGCTAATTATCATTTAATTTTGAAAAATAAATTTCTTTAAAAATTAGAGATACTGCAGACGAAAGTGTTTGTTAAACTTAGTTTTCCAAAATTAAACATAAACATCGTCAAATCATGTGATCCCAAATTAATAGCTTAAGCGTTATCACCTATCGTTAAGTATTTATAATTATCGTTTAAAAGCATGATTAATTATTAATGGATGAACCTGGTTAATCATTAATTAATGAACATGGTTAATATTTAATTATTAATTAATTAATGACCTTGATTAAGCAATAATTAACGAGCATGATTAATTGTTAATTACTAATTGCAAAGTAACTGGATTTAAGTAATGATTAATGGCTAATTAACGACCTTGGTTAATTCCATCATTGCACATCATCTCATGAACATTCATGCATACATGGTTGTGATTCACAACGTATCGTTGGTCGACCTAGGTTTCGGCGTGATCGAGGTTCCGTCCGAGGTCGAGAAAGGAGACGGAAGCTTCGAAGTCGACCAGGCACATCGAGGAAGCTAACCCCGACTCGAATCCAGGCAAGCCCCGGTGCATCCCACCTATGTTTTAAAGTCTTTTCTTTTATCACGATAATTGTGTCGTGATTGTGCATTAGGTTACGGGAATTGCTTGACACCCTAGATGCATGAGTAGAATTCCTATGTTACTCGTTTATCCATGTTGGTGTTGCGTCTCGATAGATGCTACGCTTAATTCACAGGGCTACGGTAGAAGTCGAGTGGTGCTCGAGCACACTCGCGAGTCGGTACTGGTCCGATCTTAAAGCATGGAGGCTTTAAGTTGTTTGTTATCGTTCAAGTTGAAGTTAAAGATGAAGATGAAAATGAAATTGAGACCGGACGGGCCTCGTAGGAGAAAGGGCAAAGACGAGGTCTTGCAAGGTGGTAGCCCCGTCCGTGTCGGTCAAGGACCGTACCGTTGTTGGCCCTGCTGAGCAAGTATTTGAACGTACCGATTTACATACTGGTGTTTATGGGGCCGGGAAGCCGATGTAACCTAATTGCCACGACGGTTGGACGTAGCCCATCCCCTAATTGGTCGGAGAATGAGGTGAGGCCTCATGTCTCAAAGGGAGAGGAATGGGTGGTCGCTCACGGATAACGTCGAGGACGGGTATCGCGTGGGGTCCCCGGGTTCTCGGGCGGATGGGAGACTAACCCGGCCACTCGCCAGGAATTAGCGTGAAAGGTTGTCGTATGCGACCATTGGGTGCGTATACGCCGTGTAAACGGGTTTTCCCAGCTGGTGAAATCGATTCGAATCGCTGTCCCTCGCAGTAATGAGTACCGCTTGTTCACCGTGTCACATCGTAGTTAATCAAGTGGAAGATGAAGGAAGAGGAATGAAAGAGTGGTTGTTTGAAATTATTCTTTTCCTGCAAACTTGATTGCAATAGTGATAGTCCGCAAACCTAGAGGTTAATGAACTTAACGTGAGCTAAAATACTGAAAGTAAGGACTCAACCTTTAATGCTGTTTTCGCAAAGGAGTAAACCCCACAGCCGGAAAGCCTTTGCATACTAGGCGTCGGCCTTAGCGTGCCATGTTGACGGGTCGGTCTTGCTGAGTATTAGCATACTCAAGGTTTGTTCGTTATCTTTCGGGGAATGAGTCGTGCGATCACGACTTGTACGATAGTTCCTGGAAGTGGAGTGTCCCAGTGTGGTTCCCACCAATGGGAACGGTTTCCGACGTCGTGAAGAGGAAGGACCGTGATGTACGAAGGGCTCGGTGCATCACGTTGACCGTCTACTAGTGTTTTGTTGTATAAAGTATCGGTTTCCGCTGCAATACTCGTAGGTTGTTAAACTTCAATAAGATTTATTATTCCGCTGCATCAATGTTTGTATTTCGAAAACCTGGTTGTATTATACCATGATGTATATATGCTGGCTTGTATGAGATGATACACTGTTGTAACTCGCCTCGTCGAGTGTCCCTCTGTTCCGATTCCCGGGTGTCCCGGAGGGGATGTCACATACGGGCGGTCAGCTGCTTGTTCTCCTCTTTCGCTGAGTAGTAGTCGTCCGTGACATCGGTGAGGCGATCGGTGAGGTCTTCCACCTCAGATCTCAGCTGATTCCTTTCAGTCATGAGTTGTCTTGCATCCATCTATAGATCATGGTTAGGGACATATTTTAAGTAGCATTATTATCAATAATTTTAGGAAATAAAAGCTCAATTGACATGCTGAAAGAAGACAGAAAGAAACTGACATCCTTTACACGTAACCGGTTCTGAACCCTCTCTGTTTTTTTTTCCATTTTCGTCTCTGTTTGTACAGTAAAATTTACCAAAATTTATAACTAGATGCTAGAGTATTTCCTAAGCTTTCCAACGCATCCTAGAACACGGAAAAATCTTAAGCGGATCAAAAGATATGGCGATTTCCGGCTTGACGGATTTTTCTGCCAGATTTTCTGGAATACCGGGAACTAAAAATTTGCTCTCTGTTTTTGCTTATTTGACCGACTTAACGAATTTTCCTTGCTGACCTGATATTAGATGAAATGTGGGGCATAACACAAGCTTTCCAGATTGGGGTAGATCATTTTATTTGGATACGTACTTCAAAAGTTATAGCGATTTTCGTGAGGCACCCGAATCTGCCAATCCGGCGATTCGGCGAAATCTGGCAACCTTTTGCCAGGTTTTCGGGTAAGTCGTTTTTAGTAGGATTCCACTCTACTTTTACTTGGATCATCATGCCAGGGTAATGGTACGTGTTATGAGCTTTCCGGATTGTATTTAATCGTTTCGTTTGAGTGAACGATTTAAAAGTTGTGACCGTTTTCGTGAAAACGATAATCGGTTAGGGTTTAGTTCTCGATCGGGTGGGATTTTCTGCCCGATTTTTGGATATCGTGCACGACTTGTGTTGAGATTTTAGTGAGTTGTTCGAGACCGTGTTTTTGCATTCTTGATCGATTATCTCATGCAATTTGTGATGCATGACATGAATGATGACATGAAATGCCGTTAATCCTACGTCCTTTCCAAAATAAAATACGTGATCGGTCTATATATAGCCGACCACTCGCTTTTTGTGGCTACACACACACACGATCTCATCACGGGAATTACACGATCTAAATTTCGTGGTTAGCGTACCTGCAAGAGACCATTTCAGAAACATTACATCAAATTCAAAAGAAACTATGAAAACAAATGTTCCACAATCTCATCATCTTCCTCATCATCATCATCTTTTCTCCTAGTAACGGTTCATAGAAAGAACCGCCCCGTGGATTGCCACGAGCCAACATTGTCCCGTATTATTACTTCCGCGGGCACGGAGCGCTAATTTAAATTGCAAACATACCTGGGCCGGGCCGTCGTTGCAAAATTTTAAACAAGCATAACCCAGGGTTAGTTTGCCACATCTATTTCTACCGTAGACCTTACTTGGGCTTTCTATGTCGTTCCTCACCGTATAAATGTGTTGGTGATTTTTAATATGGCCCGTGGTGTACGGCATATCCCGACACGGCTCGATACCAGCTGTGACATCCCCGCCTCGCAAAGCGAGAGGGATTGTCGAACAGGATCGTATCGGGAGACATTCGACGAAGCGAACGTTCATTGCACATACATCGGGAATACATTCAGCATTTTATTACATAGAGAACACTAATTGAGTAACAAGTTTCATACAGGATCTCTTAATTATTACAAGCCATTGTTCAATTTCAGATTTACAATACATAAGTGAAGTGTGATTTTACAATACTTGATAATGACTTTGCGGAAGCGTAAACAGCTCGACGGTACATATATATATATAGCTTAACTTAGGAGAACCACACCAGCCCATATGGCATGGCCTCACTCTTGAGTCGGTGAAGCGGGAACCCACTCCACGGTCCACTCCCGAGGTTCCTCGCTGTGACACACATACTTCCCGCAGCAATCACAAAAGTCGGGCTGCGGGAATCCTGAAAACAGTTGCAACACAAACCCTGAGTATCTAATATACTCCGCAAGGCTTACCCGTCAAAAATGGTTCTAAGAACCGACCCTAACATGCAGGGGGCTTGACCTGGCTTGCGGGAACTTGCAAAAACAGCAATTTAAGCAATTGTCTAACTCATATTTTAGCCAAGTTAAGAGGGTTGGAAACATGAGTATAAATTTAGTGAGCATTTCTAACAAAACATGGTTGCAATACATGAAGTAATTCTTCAAAATCAGCAAGCTTAATCATCATATTCACTTTGTTACTACGATGCAATCTGCTCGAGACAAGTGGTACTCATCACCGCGAGGGACGGCGATATATATCGATTTACACCCTGCAGGGGAAACCCAAATGCACGACATACGCATCATTTAAGAACACGTATGGCCACCTTTCACAAGATCACCATAGATATGAGCCGGGTCCGCCCTCCGAGTGTGCATTCCACATGCAACCACAGTAGCGTCGGGTCCAAGGGTAATAACACACCCTCCATCTACTCACAAACCCGTGCATCCACCGTGACCAACACTTTGCACAAAGGGTGGAGTTACCGTCCAACACTACGGCTCTCAAGTTACATCGGTTTACCAACTCCCATACGAAGGTATGCATTTGGTACACAACTCAATACTTGCTCGCGGAGTCACAACGAACGGTCCTTAACCGACACATACGGGGCTATGGCGAACAAGGGCCAACCTTGTCACCGCATCCTACACATGCTCTTCCCCGTACGGTCTCCAATTAATCAGGTGAGGGTAACCAAAATTTAATCCCTAGACCGAGCGATCTCCAAATCACTCGGTGTTGCTACCGATGAACTTATTAAGCATAGCACTAGCGATTAGGCTTATACTTAACCAAGCCACAGGGTATGGGAAGCTAGTGCAACTAGGTTTCCGAACAACTCCTAAACTTAGATGCACAATACATCATAGACGTATGTGAAAATAAAAAGGACTTTAAAACATAGGTCATGTTCCGGGGCTTGCCTTGATTCGGCTCGTAGTCAACGCACTCGAACTCGCTCACTTCAATTTGGTGCCCTTCTTGATCTTCAGCTCCGGTCGGGGTTCCTATATGAATGCATATGAAGTGCATGAGCAATGGATGAATTCGTATTTATATAGTTCATGGAACTTTCTCAATAAGATAATGTAACGAAACGTTCGCATGAATTAAACACGTTCTTGAGTGGTGATGATATGGTCATGATGGTGGTAAGTGTGGTTCGTTTCATGGGGACAACCTTCTAATTAGGTAAACTTTCCATCATTTATTATAAATGTACCTGCTGGTTTTTGAGATCAAGAAAAATAGGGTATAATTCCTTATTACTTAGTATGTAAGAGGTCGATGTTCACCTTCTTAGGATGAAGTTTGATCACGTTGTTATACATCGTGCACCATGAGTACTCATCATTTCATGTGGTTTTGTTACGATTAAACCTACACCATACGACCGTTCTTGCCCAAAAAGATAAACGTGATTATGATCTGTTTAATGGTGCCATGTAGGTGTGAAAATTATTTAACCATAACAGCAAGAAAAAGGCAATTTGAGTTTAGATCATGCTTAGCCATTTTTATTTCACTAAGTCCGGGTTGACAGGCTGCTCGTGAAGCCATCTTAAGGTGTTCAAAACTTAATATTTTGCTATAGAATTTAGGTGATTCATGTTGGTTAATGTAAAGTACATAACTCAAGGTTTACAACGAGCCAAAAATCGTTTCATTTGGATCTGTATTCAAAAAGTTATTGAATTTCAAAAACAGCAAGTTGTCACGCAGGCATAACGGTTTAGCATCTTAGAGCGCTTGAATCTTCATTTTTCTACACATGAAGTACTGGGATTATGTTACCACGTGAAAGTACAAGTTATCTACTTTCCAAAGAGCCCTTGCTCATGCAGTTTGGATCTGGGGTCCAGAAGTTACATCATTTTTAAAATGCAATCTTGTTAAGCAGTTTGGTCACGCTAGCATTTTCATCTTGCTCAAAAATTAATTTTTACTATATAAACATAAGTGTTCATGTTCACCATGTTAAAGTAGAGGTTACAAACTTTCAAATGCGCTTTGAATCGTTCAAATCCGTGGCGTATAACTCGAGTTATGATTTTTCTAAAACACTTAACCGTTACGAATTTTCAACACGTTTCGAAAATTTGTCTAAGTGTGGCGCGCGGAGGGGCTCGCCGGAGCGGCGGCGAGCTCACCGGCGGCACGCTATGGCTCGCCGCCGGGGTCGGGCTTGGCCGCCTGTGCACGGTTTTCGATGGCGCACCGTTTGGTGGGGTTGGCGAGGCGAGTGGGTGGACGGAGCTTCGCTCGCGTCGAGCTATGGCGGGTGCGGCGGCTCCGGCGTGGGAGCTCGTGCTCACCACCGAGCGAAAGAAGGGGCGGTCAAGGCTGAGAGCTTCACCTTCGCACGGAGATGAACGGCGCGGGGTCGGTGCAGGCTGGGGTGGTCGGGAGCGTGCTGGCGTCGACGGGGTGGCGGTGCGCGGTGGCCGGCGACGAAGAAGGAAGCGGTTTTCTCCTCGGCCGTGGCTCGGTTCAACCCGGGGCAAGGCAGGGAGGTGTGTTAGGTTCCCGCGCACCCTTCCGAGGCCAAGGGGGAGCATGAGCTCACCTGAGCGGGGTGGATTCGAGCTCGCCGGCGCGGAAGGAGAAGAACGGGGCTCGTCGGATTTTTATGGAATTTGTAGCCCTCGGAGGCGAAGGGAGGCCGGGAACGGCGAGGAGATGCGCAAGGAGCCGGCGAAGCAGTTTCACGCAAGTGAGGGCGTGGCAACGCGGAGAGGCAGCGCACGGGGGATGAACCGGACGGCGGCCATGGCGGAAGGTGGTCTTCACCATCGACGGCCGTGCGAGCACGCTTCGAGGCGAAGCTTGGGAGGTGATGCGCGACGCGTGGAGCTGCACAGCGGAGGAAGGACGGGGCGGCGCCTAACCGGCATGGGCGCCGGCGGCGAACGCCGCCGGCGGGTGGCTCCGGCCACCGTGCCAAACTCTGTTCAAAGGGATTCCCACTTATTTACAGTTTTGCCACTGCTGTTCTCTTCTCTGTAATTTGCTAATAGAATTTGATCCTTTTGACATTTTTGCAAACCAAATTTTCTGTGGGTCCCCTGGATTATGTGAAACAACTTTCCTTATAGGCCAAAGTTCAAATTCGAAATGTAAAAAATTTATAAAAATTGTTGAACAGGTGCTGTTTCTGTTCAGAGTTGGATTTTTCTAGGGATTTGTGCTGACCCAAAAATTCAGGAAAAATGTTCTAAATTCAAGTCTTGATGTGTTCTACCAGATTGTGCAAAAATATGGAGTTACTACTTTGGAGAAAATTTGAGATCTCAAGAGCTAGGGTTTCGGGACGATAAAAACCCTAATAGGCCTTAATCTTATTATCTCATGTGACTAGCCGGATGATCTTTGTTTTGCACATGCAATTCTCCTGTTAGCACAGTAACATGGTGAATTTGTGACACGGGGTGTCACATGGATAATGGAAAAAATTAGACAGAAGAGAAAAGGATCTCAATCCGTATTAATCTTTGAACTAGCTTGAAAGGCCCGCGCACTTGCGCAGGCTAGACACGAGATATTTTGGGTGTGTTCGTTTCTCGGGGTCTAAATTTTAGAGCTATCACGTCAAAAAGAATCTTATTATTTAAGAATATTAAATTAAATTTAATTATAAAACAAATTACAGGCCTCTAGACTAATTTACGAGACAAATCTAATGAGGTTAATTAAGTCGTAATTAGAAGATGGTTATTGTAGCATCACTTTAGCAAAATATAGATTAATTAAACTTATTAGATTCATCTCGAAAATTAGCATCAATCTGTCAATAGGGTTTTGTCATTAAATTGATCGAAATATTCATAAATAATAAGATTCTCTTTGATGTGACAGTGCTAAATTTTAGAGGGGAGGAAACAAACACACCCTTTTTATAATATTTACTATTCAAAAATATAAATAACCTTTTTCATGAACTAATGTATGAATCTATACATCGATGTAGCCCATGATTGGCTATATCTAAAAGCAAAAAAGGCAACTGAATATCTTAAATTTTAGTCCATCATGGTAATTTAAATTTTCATCACATGTGGTGTTTTTTATACTAACTAAAATAAGGATAAAAAGTATTATAAAAGGTGAAAGGAGGTATATATTATTTCAAGACCTCCTATGAATGCACATCTAGCCTTATAAGATCTTCGAAAGAGATATGGAAACTAACAGATAGATGCACTTTTTGTCTGTCAATTATTATGAAAGTTTATAAAGATAAGATATGCCTAGAATTGTAGCAACTGATATGTATTAGTCAATATGAAACTTTCCCCTGGATCAATGCCGCACTATCATTTCACTAATTAATTACACCATTTTACTTGATAATTAATATAAATTGTTTTCCATATCTGTTCTGTGTTATCTAATCGAAGATACCCAGATTGGCTAGTCTTGTAACTTTCTACCACGGCTAAGGTTAAGTTAGATGTCTTAAGTAACAAAGGCGTGTGTAAAATGGTACCATCTTTTTAATGTTCCAGCAGGCTCATTCTGTCATAGAACATAAAAAGAATTAGGGCGATTTGCCTAACAATCAGTAATCTTAGTTTAGTCTGCAGGACACTAAATTATAAACTTTATTTGCTGGAAACTCTGAATGAATTACATATGGGTGTTCTGGAATCAAATTTTTTGAAAGATAAAATAAACATAACTCAGTGTCACACAGACCAATTATCGGAAGAGTCAAAACATAGAGAAGAGGTAACACACTGCATTGTGCAAAAATATTTCAAATAAATATGGATTTGGTCTATTTAGCAACTATATAAAATCAGAAGTAATCAATCTATAGATGCATTTCAGTCACAAACTTGCAGCAGTATCTAGAGAATTAATTAAAAGTATGCTAGGTCCGCTAGCAAAACAATGTTAGTAGCATCAACTTGGTAAATATTATTTCAACAAAACTCAAAGAAATTCCATGGGGATACCTGATAAATTATTCAAGCAGAACACCTTGAAGACAGTGTAGAGTCTTGCTGCTAGGTGATGAGGAATTTTGATTCTCGTTTTCTCTTGTTGTTTTACATTCCAAATAATGTTTTGTTAGAAAACAATATCTCCAATAATCAGAGTGACTTTAGAATCCTGCAACTATGTGTCAAAAATTATTTTAATAAATTAGCTAGTTATTCAAACAACTATATAGATCTCGCTAAGTACAAAGACAAAATTTCCTAATTCATAGGGAAGTAAGTAACCACTATATCTGAACCGTTGAGAGAAAATCTCAAGTTTAAGTCATTACGGTAAGTGAAGCGCGAACATCTGAAAATTGTAAGCAATTTTGTTCTGTTCTGAACCTAGAGCCTGCAGCGTTTACGTTTTATCAGTGATTTGGCGAAGCATGGATTCGTAATTATTGATTCCACATCAGCTCTTGTGGCATCATTGATGTTCTTGGGGAGAAGATCTACACACAAGGATGGGCAGGGACATCTCCAAATCTGAGCGCTTAGAGATGATATTGAAACACATTTGATATATGAGGAAGGCAAAAAAATCTCTACTTTTCCTCGGTGCACTTTACCTGGCTCAATCATACAGCATCTTGTAGATTGTTTTTTCTTCACTGTCAGATTCAGGACACATGAATGAGCAAGGATCCGAGCTCTGGCCGTACCGGTGCCTATGCATGCATTATTTTGTGTTGACACTGGTAAGACATAGGATTCAGCCAGCAAATGTGGGCATTGCAGTCCCACCATCATCTCTTGTACATGGGCTCTCATTACCTAGTGATCCCTGGACATGGTGTTTGATCCTTCTTGTGCGTTGGATCCTTCTTGTTGATGGAGTTTTGTCAGAGGTGAACGCCGGCTCGTTGCTACACATAATTGCCGCCGATGATGCCATCGAAACAACATCATTGGGCTGTTGTTTTCCTGAGCGAACATATGAAGGGAATCGAGTGGCGGCTGCGGCGGCATATTAACCTAATATCTGTATTTTTTTTGGGAGAGCAATACTATCACGCGGGAAGTGATCTAGTGGTTGGATTTCTTTCTAAGATTAAATCAAAAGCTGCGCAATTGCACGGGTGGGCATGTAAATAATGCCCTAAAATTTCATCAACGTTCCTTAATATATATTGCTTGTTGTCGGCAATGTTTTATTCATTATACCTAATATAAATATATTAATGGTAAAAACACTAAAACATAAATAGGAAAAAAATTATGGACAGTGATTTGTACTATGAATCTGTTTCTCTAAACAAATATGCGCCACGGAATCAAACTGTATTGAATGTGCAATATCGTTTCCTTTTTATTCTTCTTTTACATTAAGCAAAAACACTTGGATTCTTATATAACATGTCTAAGTTGAAGGAACATGTGCAGTGCCATAGTATTTTGAAACAAACAGTGCGAAATGCTTAATACAGTTTCCGTTTATGTATGAGTATAAAAGAAAATACAAAATATTTATAGGAACTGGAAGGTTTATACGAATCATGTATATCTGGAATGTGTATATCCTAGTTCTTTTCTTTAATCATGTTTCTTTCCATTCAGATCTGGTAAAGACCTTAAAAACCATGGAACATGGGGAAGGTTACTATTGGTAACTATGGATTAAGAACTTGATTTTTGAAGGTACTGTTTCTCCATGATCAAACAGATGTATATGATACACTAAGGATGGAGTACCTATCTGTGCTGAAGAGGACTTGTGGCCCTGGACTGTCGAACTCCAATTGATGTCTGAAGAGGACGTAGCACCGCCGCCAATATCTGGAGAATTTTGATGCCCTTGTTGGAGGCTTTGCCGTGCCTGTATAAACCGGACAGAGACAAATGTTTTAATCTCAAATGCGAATATACATATAACTCTCTTGTTATTTGATTAGATAATTTTGACGTAGTACATACACAGATATCAGTGCTCTAGACACTTCAGCTATGAATGTTCGTCATTAGATTAGCCAGCAGCCAGAATGAAAGAACTGATTAAGGTATATACTCATTCTATATAAACTAATATCAAGAAAGCTACCGTCCAGAGTTACCTGAACAGGTTAGGCTGCGGGAAGGTATATACAGATTCCCTACAAAGAAAAGAAATCAAGGAATTGGTTTAACCACGCTTACAGTTAGTTAATGCGGACAGAGATGACAATGGATGATATCTGCAGTATAGAGGACGTAGTGGCTAACATGGATCGGCCGTGCCCTGTTTCATGATGCACAGTTGATATATTGTGAGAGCCTTCAGGTGGATCATCGAAAGAAACTATATCATCATCGTGGTGCCGCACATGCCGAAGGCTCTGCTTTGTTTTCCGCTCCGTGTAGTTCTAGATCGATCTTCTAGTTGGAGATAAATTATCGCGGTGCCGCACGTGCCGAAGGCTCTGCTTTGTTGTCCGCTCCATGTAGTTCTAGATTGATCTTCTAGTTGGAGATAAATTTGTTAGAGATAAAATTTTGGTACCTCAGATACGGGTGAGATGGTTACAGATAATGAGATATATGCTTGTAAAACTCTGTAGCTATAGGGGTTCGATCCCTCACCAATAGAATTTCTAAGGTCGGAGCGTGAGCATGAGAGGTCTGTCATAGAAGATACATCAACGGTTAGATGTAAATATATAGTAATACGAAGAAGAGATCAATGGTCAGATGTTTTGCTTTTTATGAGAATTTCTAGACTATTTCTCTATTTTTCTAGGCATCGTCGTAAAATATTCATCTCCTTTTATTATTAAATAGATGTGTTGTTTAGTAAACTTTGAATCTTCAAAATCTCAATCCGTGGTGATCTTTGAATAATCTTTGAATGGTAGAACCAGAGAGGACCTCAACCCCCAACCAATTCTGCCCACTGGACACCTCACACTCAGCGGCAAACGAAAACAAACTCGGAGCTGATTGATTGGCTTTTGGCACGACTGCATTAATCACCTGAGCGTACCCCATCGAAGGAATCGGCCCCTTATTTAAAGAGGCTGCTGCACCGGCAAAATTAAGTCCCTTCGTTCTCTTGTCCTCCGTCGACCTTGCAGTGAGGTACATATTTTTGCTTTAGGATCGAGAGCATAAAAAATCATGTGGCGTCTGAAGGTGGGGGAGGGCGGCAGCCCGTGGCTGCGATCGACGAACGGTTTCCTGGGGCGAGCGGTATGGGAGTTCGACCCCGAACTCGGCGAGCCAGAGGAGCGCGCCGAGGTGGAGAGGCTGCGCCGTGAGTTCACCGACCGCCGCTTCGAGCGCCCCGAGTCCGCGGACCTCCTCATGCGCATGCAGGTAAGCCATTATTTCATTAATAACACGGGAGAAAATGTGCGAGCAGTTGACAAAAGGTTCTTGATAGTGCCGTTAGGCCAGTCTCAGTGGAGAGTGTCATCGTACGGTTATCAAGAAGAAATCCTTAAGAACCGTGCTAGTGGAGAGTCATGATGATGATACTCATCTCTCATCACATGACACTCCCTCTCTTCTCTCTCATGCCATGTCAGCAAATTTAATGCTCATGACACTACCATGACACTCCCGTTGAAACTGGCCTTAGTGGACATCAACACTGGCCTTAGTGGACATCAACGCAGCAGATCGTATATATAATACTTGAAGTACGGACATGTGACATGAATGGTTTGTACTACCTATGTCTTATTGAAAGTGTCATTTTTACTTTTAAAAATCATCTTTGTCCATTTCTAATTCACAATTTTTTTGCAAATCTTGTTTACTATTTTATAATTTATTTCCTAACTAGAGATACTTTAATGATAACATCTTTGCTTTAGCATTTATACAAAAAGAATGAATAAGACGAATGGTTAAAATTGATTTCTAAAAGTAAAAAATGACACTTTCAATGGGAGGGAATGAGTAGATAGCAACCAAGAACTACAATTAAACTCACAAGACTCCTATTATAAATTGCCTGATAAATTCCTCATGATGCATATAAGACCATGAAGTAATATTGCTCACTTTATTGATAACTGCAAAATTATTATCGATTGAAATCTGGGATAAGGTCTTGAAGTGACACTTACTTTATTGGAAACGAAGCATCTATAAAGGTAACGGGAGAAAAATCTTCTTCGCACGTAGCAGCTACAAGAAAGATTGCTCAAGCAAATAGAATAGACGTACTATTTTGTATTTTCTGTCTTTTCTCTCCCTTAACGTGGAAGTGTGTCCATGCACTTTCATAAACAAAATGGACGAGAAACAATGATAAAACATTAATTTTCTTACATGATGCTAATTTTGTTGTGGATCAAATAAAATATGAACGAAAAAATTATGGCAAATTAGATGAATCAAAACTTATATGCCTTTTCTTTTTTTGAGTTCAGTGTTATAAATTGCCAATATATGGCACTTGAGAAATGATAAACTGTTTTGCAGTTGCACTGTCAAAATTGAACACGGGGAAGCTAAGCTAAAAGTACGTTATTATTTGACTTATTCTATTGCACACACATAGATCATCAACAATTGATCGTGCATGATAGGATCCAGCTTATTACGTCACCACTCGGGTGTGACTCTTATATACGACCAGTCGACCATATGAGATCGTGAAATCCCTCAGCCCTTGCTCTCCGCAATTATTCTTCATGATGCGTTGTAGACCAGTATACCATATGAATGATAGATCGCTAAGCATCGTTCTTCATGATGCGCTATAGACCAGTACACAGTACGACGCGTATCGCGTATATGACGTCTTTGGAATGGTTTCTTGACATTGTACACGATGGGAGCTCACAATTATTGAAGGGATAACTGCATAACAACTATCGGTTTGCACTCCAATTGCGTTTTCACCATTGTTTTTCAGATTTCACAAAGTTACCATCAGTTTTGGAATCTGAACAACTTATGTACCACAAGTCCGTTAAAGTGTTCTAACAGTGTCAACTTGCTTGGACAATGACGAAAATGCCCTTTTGCGATTGCACCATAGTTTTAATGTTTAAGTTGTGATTCCATGAAATTTTGACATGAGACATTGGCTGAACGTATTTTGGTAAGAAAAAAATTGTGAAGGAATTTCGTAAAAAAACAAATTTTGGATAGAAATTTAATTTTAAAATTAGAAAATTGTGGAAATCAATTGACCAACCCAATCAGATTGCCTCCAATCTTCTGCTCGTTGTGTCACACTCGCCACATGCGCAAGCTCGTGGTCACCCGCCACGCTCGCTCATCGCCCGGGCTCCAAGTAGCCCCGCTGCGCTTCTGCTCCCATCGCTCGGGCGATGGCCTGCTTGTCGCACTGCTATGCGTGCGCTGGCCCGACCCCGACGCTCCTGCTCGCCGAAGCTGCTGCGGCCCGATTGCCACGTACGCCGACCGCGTCAGCCGCGCACGCCGCCAGCGCCCTCACTCGCCCTGCATGCCGGTCAAGCGCGTTGCGCAAGCCGCCTAGGGTTAGGGAGAGTACGATTCGAAAGAGAGCAGCCTAGGGTTATGGAGAGACGGGTTCGAGAGAGCTGCCGGTGGGGAAGAAAGAGTAAGAGGAGGGTACAGAGGTCCATTCACTTTTTCCAACAGATTTATCCTTTTTTGTTAATTTATTATCCCCGTGAATGTAACACCGACTGAAAATAATGGTAAATGACACACTGATGTTTGAAATGTGATGGTCATTTTGTAAAATCTAAAAAACGATGGTGATTTCGCAACTGGACTCCAGAATCGTGGCTGAAACGCCACTGTCCCATTATTGAACGCCGTATTATACTCTCGAGCGTGTAGCTGGCTGGCTAGCAGGGCCGTTTCTACATATTTGAGCCCTAGTGCGATATGCAACATGGGGCCCTAAAATTTAAAAACTCACATAACCAAAATACACTAGTAGTTAACTAGATAACATATATAACTTTCACATATGATAATTATTAGGAATGTATCACATTTTAATGCTAAAAAGAGTAAAAGTAGTACTTGATAAATAAACCGACCTTATGTTCTACACTTCTACTTCTACTGAAAACCAGAATCCTACTTACATGATAATTGGTGACGGTTGATTCCTATTCGATAAAACAAAGTATGAAGCAAATAATAATAAAAAAAGAATCAGCTATAGGCTTACGTCTAGAGCTCAGCAGTAACACCTAGCAGAGAAAAGGTGCTAGCATTGCAAGATCAAAAAAAATACAAGTTGTATAGCCTAGGAGTATATTGCCATTGATTGTCTCTTGGACCTTATTCGTTTCCTGCCCTCTAAAATTTAGCACTGTCAAATCAAAGAGAATCTTACTATTTACGAATATTTCGATCAATTTAATGACAAAACCCTTTTGATAGATTGATGCTAATTTTTGAGATGAATCTAATGAGCTTAATTAATCTATATTTTACTAAAGTGATGCTACAGTAACTGTTTTCTAATCACGACTTAATTAATCTCATTAGATTCGTCTCGTGAATTAGTCTAGGGGTCTGTAATTTATTTTATAATTAAACTTTATTTAATACTCTTAAATAGTAAGATTCTTTTTGATGTGACAGCTACAAGGTTTCAACCCCAGGAAATGAACACGATAAATAAAACAAAAGAACATACTCTTCAGATGCTTACGCGTCTAGGCCACATACTCTTCTGCTAGAACCAGGGCACATGGTATACCATCCAGGAATCGTAACCAATCGTCGTCGACCTTGTTGCTGGCTACCAAATACGATTCCGTGCTTAGCGAATTGGGGAAGAATAGTGTTTTTTTTTTTTTTTTTGAGGGAAGGGAAGAATAGTGGTGTGGCTTCTGGTGGAAGCCAAACATTAGTTTCCGCACCTGCCGAACTGCGTATCAATGAATGCCTTTGCTGAACAGACTAACAGGTCGCGGGTCTTTTCTTTAACTGTTGGGATGTCCTGTCTCGGCCCTGTTTCCTATCATCTAAAATTTAGCACCGTCACGTTAAAAAGAATCTTATTATTTATGAATACTTTGATCAATTTAATAACAAAATCATTTTGATAGATTGGTGCTAATTTTTTAGATGAATCTAATAAGCTTAATTAATCTATATTTTGCTAAATTGTTGCTACAATAACCTTTTTCTAATCATGACTTAATTAACCTGATTAAATTTATCTCGTGAATTAGTCTAGAGGCCTGTAATTTATTTTATAATTAAATTTTATTTAATACTCCTAAATAGTAATATTATTTTTGATGTGACAGATATAAAGTTTAGACCACAGAAAACGAACACACTCAGAGGGGTCCTGGCCGGTCTGCCCACCTTGTCCCTGCCAATGGACAGGCCTGTGGCTAGCTTGCTGTAGCTGTGGACCTTTGTAGCGAAGAGTAAATTTCACAGAACTACTCCTTTCATCCCTAAATGTAGGGCTTTCTACCATTCAAATATGAAAATAGCCAATGGGTCAAAAGTCTATCACACCCTTCATTTTACTTTCATCCACTCAGCTATTAACTCTCCCAATAACCCTGAAGTTTGTTCTATCTACGAAACGTCCTACATCTAGAAAAAAATTGAAACTCTAAAACGCCCTACATTTAAGAATGGAGGCAGTATAAAAACTAAAATAGTAAATGGAAAGATAGCGAACATGTCGCTGAACTACTGTACATGAACACTATAACGAAATTTTTCCCGTTTATTCTGCACTGTAGCACCGAATCAGGTTCATTGATATTAGATTCGACAATTGAAAACCTCACTAATTTCAACTACAGTGCGTTCTTTGAATTCAGAGCACCAATGCAGTTGACCCGGATCCCTCTCGGTGGTCCAGTAGGTGAGTACAGACACTGTTTGTGGTCAATATACTGTAGCCAAATTATACGGTACATGGGTGCATACATCCGTGCACTGTCCTATCGTCTATATCTCGCTACTTGTGCACGAGCTCTGCTGGACTGGACATATACACTACGGTATATAGACCACAAAAACTAATTTCAGTTATTTATATATGAATCAAACCTTGCATATGAAAGCTATTGAATCTACTGCAGCACGTGGTGAGTAATCTGGACATATTTCGCCGCGTCTCCTCTCCAAATGAATACGCATGAGTAATGGATTTATTTTCTTGTTTTCTCATTAAGTGATCAATTAAAAATTGGACGGAATAGTTGGTAACAAAAGGATGAGGCAAAGTAAATGCACCGTTTTTGTCAGCTTCTTTTACTTCTTGGAAGGAAAAAAATGAGCAACTACTGGTTACGTTGTTAGGCTATTCTTAATGGACTTTTTATTTGGCATTAATTAGCTACCACATTAGAAAAATGGATAACATGTCAAGTAAATTATTATGAAAGAGACCGGAAGACATTCATCCTAGTGAAAGGTCATGTGATCTTTTTTCAAGTTAATGAAAGAGAAATACAAATGCATTGAAAGTGTTTTCTTTGATCCACAGCACCCTCATCCAAATAAGATTGTGCTACCTAGTAATAATTTAGTATTTTGTCATACCTCTAAAACTGTGAAAAGAAGATATGTACTGAGAGAATGTAGTTTTATTTAATAGAATAAGACTAGAAAGCTAACGTGTCACACTTGAAAAATGTGAATTGAAAGAATGCATTGAGAATGACAGTAGCACATTTTTCTTCTTTCCTCAGCCTTAGTGCAAAAAATATCATAAAATTGATTAAAAATGATTAGTACTTATTGATGTTCTACACTAATTGTTCGCACGGGTGGATCCACAAGGTGGTCTAGGTGGGCCGGCCTGGGACTACACTGGGATCGGGGCCATAGCCTTTAAAAGATAAAAAAATGGAAAACAAATTTCATTGCGGGCCTACTACTACCCAAGGTCTATGGTCTGGATTTGCCACTGACCGTTCGTTATGCTCTTCATACTGTATCCCTTGAAAAAAAGAAGAATTAAGTATTGTGCGAGGAGCACGATGATCATGACTAGAGCTGGCCATCTGGACCGTGTTTTTTGAGCACGATGATCATGACTAGAGGTGTCGGGCCGTGCTTGGGCCGAGGGGTGACCCGACTGGTGGCACGGGTACGGCCCGTTTAGGCTTAGGCCCGGTAAAGCACGAAAATGGCCTATTTAGACACGGCCTAAGAAAAACTTATTTAAAATATATATGATTTCTATACAAACATCAACCTATTAGTGGCTTGGTGGTAAGTCTCTTGTCTAGAAAATAGAAGACCCAAGTTTGAATCCCACGAAAACTCAACATTTCAACACTATTTTTGCTCCATTTAAACGTTAACGGGCCGGCGTACCTAACGGGCCTAACGGTCCGGCCCGGCACGGCCTATGTAATTCGTGCCGTGCCGTGGGCCGACGGCTCGGCACGTGGGCCGGCACGGCACGGCCCGAAATGAATTCTCGTGCCGTGCCGGTCCGAAAAGAAACGGGCCGTGCCTTGGCATGTCCGGGCCGGCCGTGCCGGCGGCCCGTTTGGACAGGTACAATCATGACGAAGGGAAGCAAAAAATCGGTGAAAAGGCCCGTCGGCCCCTTGAGGCCTTGACTTACCAGGCCATCTCGTTTCTTTCTATAGGCTCCTAAATAGTGGGCAAATAAGCCAGGTACCTTATCAATTGCATCCATGGGTAAACCGCCGTCTAGTAGATTCCTTTATAATTTAATTTATTCTAGCATCGAGAATTAAAAGTTCTAGTCATTCTATTTTTTTCAATTTATTTTTTAAAATTTTTGAATGATTCTAACTGTTAAATTAATTGTTCGTGGAGTAAAAAAGTAATTATTCTAATAGTGGATACTGATTGTTCCAATAGTGGAATTCAATTGTTCCAGTATTTTTCAAATTTTTATAATTAATTATTTTTAAAAGTATTTGAGCTGTGAAAATGAATATAGCACATATTATCAATAAATATAATTTTTCAAATAATAAATATCAATTTATAATATTACATTTTTGGCACATGAGACTTAATGGACCACGTAGCATAACCTGTATAGAGGGTCCCACAGGAGAGTGCGTCATATTTCCTATACGTAGCGCACTACACTGAGCTTCACGGTAGCAAGCTTTGAGATTTGCGCATAGCAACCATGGATGGTTGGTTCTGCATCCGGCTAGCTGAGGGAGACCAAGGGAGCAGCAACCTGTGGCCAATTCTGGTGGGATAGGTGCAATATAAATTGAATTAGAAACTTACAACTCCATTTTTCTCTCAAACTAAACTCCAATTTTGAATCCATCTGAACCATTATGCTCATTAGATTTAATACAACAAAATGGGATCCTGCATGCATATATTTTAATTCATTGATTCTAAATTCTAATTTGAAATTAAATAATTTTAATTTTTTATTGTTTCATTTCAAAAGATGTGACTGTTCCACAAAAATGTAATTCATTTGTTCCATTTATGAAAATCAATTGTTCTGATAGTGAAAACTAATGATTCTAATAATATAAATCAATTATTCTAATATTTTTATTTTTAAAATCGTTTTTGTAGTGAAAATAAATTGTTTCAAAAGCTAAATATTTTGAATCTAAATATCTAAAATATTAACTTATTTATTAATTTTTTCTAATGAAGAATGATAATTAAAAGAACAAGGGCCACTTTCTGGGTATGTTGGGCCTTGATCGGCCGCGCGACCCCCAACCTATGGATAGCAGAACCTACTACGTATAGGGCAGAGCGTGTGGCCGTAGGGGTGAGTCTCGCGATGGTGGAGGAGGATGCATCCCTAGCGAGAGTGTACAAGGGGAAGATCTGGCCACGAGCCTTACGACAGCTGAGGAAGTCAGGGTGGGAGAGGGTGTGACCGTGGCGGGGTGAGCAGTCCATTGTACAGATGGGAGGAAGGTGAAGGCCTAAAGGTTTTCATTTTTTGTTACCTTAATTATTCATGTGGCCTGTGGGTAGTGGATTCGTCCTTCTGATCACAAGGTTGATCTAGGAAGTTCGTGGATTATTCGTGCTCATAGTTTAGTATCATACATTTCTGTGTACAGTTTTGTTTTTCATATTGCTGGTTTATCTTGCAGATTACAAAAGGGCAAAAAAAAATGAAATGAAAAGCCTACCTAGCTTGTCAGAAATGTCGATCATATTCATATTCACGTATTTTTTTGCAGTGCGAAAAGCGAAACAGGAGTGACCAGGATCTGATTCCCATTAAGCTTCAGGAACACGAGCAAGTCACAAAAGAAATTGCACTCAACTCATTGAGGCAAGCCCTAGATCGCTTCTCTTCTCTGCAAGCGAGTGATGGGCACTGGCCTGGTGATTTCAGCGGGATCATGTTCATCATGCCTGGCTTGGTGCGACTAAAATTCTGCACATGGCACCTCGTGTATTTTATTAATTTCTTATCTCACGATATAATTCCTCAGTTTTTCTCCCATGTACTGATAAACATAAAACTTATGTGCACCTTCACTTGCAGATATTTGCCCTGTATGTCACTAAATCACTCAACACAGTCATATCACCAGAACATCGTCATGAGATATGCCGCTACATTTACAACCATCAGGCATAGTATATTTCTCTTGGATTATTCTCTCTTCAAGTCCTTGGTTGGATGGCCATTAGAATCATGCGAGGAGATGCCCTATCGACATTATATTATCTTTATTGATGCTTTTCATTGGTTATATGTATATAACTATCTATTGACTCGAGGTTTTGCTTGTACGTTTTAAATTATGAGTGATAAAAATGTGCAGAATGAAGATGGTGGATGGGGCACTCTTATCAGGGGTTCAAGCAGCATGTTTGGGACATGCACGAACTATATCACCTTGAGGCTTCTCGGTGAGGAGCCACATCATATGAAAAGTGCATTGGCTAAAGGACGTGCTTGGATTCTAGCCCATGGTGGTGCAACCTTGGTGCCCCAGTGGGGAAAGAAATGGCTTTCGGTATGCTTCACGACACATGTAACCAGTTCTATATTACATGTTAGGATGAGTGACGAATCATGGGGGAAATTGTAGTGGGTACATGTTTAGACAAATTATCAAGCATACCTCAATGTAGTATTAGCAGAATCAAGCCTTGATTCATTTTCTAGAGTAGGAGGCTATGGATCCTTTGATATTTTCATCTCTATTCCTTTATATCCATGTCACTGGTGCTTTCTTCTTGGCACAAATTGCAGATACTTGGTGTGTATGATTGGTCAGGAAATAATCCAATTTTCCCTGAACTATGGCTTGCTCCTCAGTTTCTTCCATTTCATCCAGGTATTCCTTCCTTAAAAATGCTGTTGCTACAACTTCTTGGATGTTATTCGTTAATCACAATGTTGCATGGATCCGTCGTACTTCAAGCTCTGCCCTTTTCAGGAAAATTCTGGTGCTTAACCCGCATGGTTTATCTCCCAATAGCTTATCTTTATGGCAAGAAATTTGTTGGACCAATTACACCGACTATACTGGCGCTAAGAGAGGAAATCTATGATGTTCCATATGGCAAGATTGATTGGAGCATGTCTCGCAATGCTTGTGCAAAGGTTTGTCAGGTTGACTTAGGTTTCTCGACTGCGCAGAAATGTGTGAAAACTGTTAAGTTCAAACTTATCTTTTTTTTCCTGTACACTTCAGGAGGACCTTCTCTGTCCACGTACTCGGTTGCAGAATGCAGTTTGGACTTCTCTTTACATGTGTGTGGAGCCGGTGTTGACCAGTTGGCCTATCAACAAGCTGAGAGGGAGGGCCCTGGGCAAGCTCATGGAGCATATCCATTATGAAGATGAGAACACACAGTACATCTGCATATGCTCTGTGAACAAGGCAAGTTCTACAAAAGTTGGGCTCTCATTACCTGCTCTCTTGTGAGGTTCTTATCATTTATCATGTGCATTGTGGACTGGTGCTTTATATCTGTTAGTATTGGTTACTTGTTGGCATATATTCTTTCTGACAGTAACTTTTTGGTATCTAGGCACTAAACATGGTTTGCTGCTGGGTAGAAGATCCAAATTCAGATGCATTCAAGCGTCACCTTGCAAGAATACCTGATTTTTTGTGGCTTTCAGAAGATGGCATGAAGGCACAGGTACATTTTCTTTTTAGTAGTCGCTAGGATTCATGTTGTACTAGCACGATTAATACATGCACACTGTTTCTTACACTTATGAACCTGCAGGTTTACTGAGGACAAACTAATTGTTAATTTTACTCTCAAGATTGTTCACTGCACATGTTAGAAGTACACATATGATCAAGGACACATAGCTCTATGGATTCTCTTCAAATTGCATGGCATGATAGAGAAACACTAGCGTTAACTATTAGTTAGTAGACTTAATTAGAGCATTTAATGTATTCCTTTAAATCAGCATACAAGTTTTTGGGTACGATAGTAAGTATCCTGGACATATTGAAGCATGGATATGCATCAAGGAGGTTTGTTCATCGTTAGGTATATTGATGTTTGAAGCATGGTTGATGTGTTATCGTTTTAGGTATATGATGGATGTCAGAGTTGGGAGACAGCTTTCATAATTCAAGCGTTTTGCGCGACAAATCTTGTCCATGAGTATGGTCCAACTATTCAGAGAGCCTATGAGTTCATGAAACATTCACAGGTTTAATATTTCTTTATCTTCAAATAATCCAGAGCTATCAATTGACCATTGTGGAAATATAATGTAGCACGGCTTGCACATTTGTACTTCAAGGTTCTGAAGAATCATCCGGGGGACCAAATGTACTGGCATCGCCATAGATCGAAGGGTTCATGGACTCTCTCATCAGCAGACAATGGATGGGCTGTATCTGACACTACTGGAGAAGCACTTCAGGTTTGGGGCTATTGCGTTTTCACAAAGTTGAAAAATGAGGGGTAAAATCACAATTGGGGTTGGAACCAGGGGTAGAAACACAATTGTCCCTTAATGTTTCTATATTTCTTTCACTTGCCTTGATTTATAAGAGAAACTAGTTAGAAGTTACAAAATACCACATAACATAATATTACCTAGTGAATTTAGAGTGTGTAAAAAGTACTCGCCTTGATGTGCTGTTGATTACATTGTTTCTTATGTTCTTCAGAATTTATGTATTTTTATTCCAGGCTGTACTGCTGCTGTCAAAGATTTCAAGTAACCTTGTTGGGGAACCAATAGAAAGAGAAAGGCTGCAGGATGCTGTTGATTGCCTTCTGTCTTTCGTGGTAAGAATTTTATAAGATTGAACGCCTGTTATGATTGATATAAAATCCTTTTATCATACACTCCAAAAATTTGTAATCACACACTTCATAACATCCATGTTTATATATTCCAATCACAAATATCGCAAATTATTCTCACTGGTACAAATTACAAAATAAATCTATTATTACCACAAACTTGCGAGGATAAGAATAAATCTGTACTTGAATAGTCCTTCTAGGGAACTAAAGATTATGAATATCAATATAAATGTTATTTTTATCCTTAAAATTATCACAACTTTTTGTTACCATTCAGTACGTAGTTTGTTGTTATGATATCTTGCTTGCCAAAAACTTAATATTATCTGTATCTTTATTTTTTAAGCTGCGAAGATCAATTGTTGATTGCTAATCATTTTTTTATTGCAGAACAAAGATGGTACCATTTCCACATACGAGTGCAAAAGAACTTCTTCTTGGGTAGAGGTAACTTCTATTCTACTGATTGTATATTTCCATTTTTTATGCACCACTAGCAAGATACTCCCGTACATCTTCATGTGTCTTTATGTTTGTTTATTGAATACATCTTTATGTTTCCCACGAATCTGACATACTTTTTTTTGCCTACCAATTAGATTCTTAATCCTTGTGAGAGTTTTCCAAACATGATTGTTGATTATCCGTAAGTGATGATATCATAGTGTATTGCAATATTCCTGCTGAAAGGATTCCACTTCCACTAGAGAAATTAACTCATTGTTTACCATAAAATTTCCCAGTTACCCAGAATGCACTTCCTCGGTGCTTCAAGCTCTCGTACTGTTCAAGGAATTATACCCTGGTTACCGTACAGAAGAGGTAGAAAATTCTGTGAGAAATGCAGCTACATTTATTGAGAGCAGACAAGAGGAAGATGGTTCCTGGTTTGTGTTTGTCCTACTGTATTGTTTCCGTATTACTTGGCTGAGGTATATTATATATACAGATACTTTCAGCAATTGAGAACATGATTAGTTCTTTTGCAGGTTAGGCACTTGGGGTGTATGTTTCACCTATGGGGCCTTCTTTTCGATTAAAGGTTTAGTTGCTGCTGGAAGAACGTACGAGAACAGCTCTTTCATCAGGAAGGCATGCCACTTTATATTATCGAAGCAACTTACTACTGGTGGATGGGGCGAAAGCCATGTTTCTAATGAAACTCAGGTATTGAAGTGATTTTTTGTCCACTTCTCTAGATCATCCTGGTTCCTTTGCCTCACTAGTCTAGAGTCCCAACACTCTATCTCTGCTGGCAAAAGCTCTAATTATTAAGAGAGAGAGAGAGAGAGAGAGAGAGAGAGTCCAAAATATACGATACGAGGGATGATATATGAGATCGCAAGAATATTTATTTGTTAAAATATCTTTCCTACGGTACCATGAATGATGTGAAAAATGAGTTGGGATAACTGGTGTTTCACATAGCACGCCCCTTACATTTTTGTCCATGCTTTGTGAAAAAGGGAACTACTGCTAGACGCTGCAAACATGCTGGAGTGTTACACCAGATGGCACATTGATGCCAAGTTACAGATGAATATCATGTTCAGACCTCAAGTGAACCGCGTTGAAAGTTTAGCTGCATGAACCTACCAATAATAAACTAAGGATCAACGTGATACCCCTGAATAAATTTAGGGACCCGTGGTATACTTTACTATTTGTTGAGTATCAAGCCTTTGCACTTACCATCTATTCACTTACATTTTTCCCATTTCAATGCTGAATAGGTTTATGTAAGTATCGAAGGTGGCCATGCTCATGCAGTTAATACTGCTTGGGCAATGCTTGCTTTAATTTTTGCTGGACAGGTACATTTCTTTTGTTTATATGGAAATTGTAACAGAATATAGTGTTCATAAATTCACCTGTCTTTATTTGAAAACAAGACTGAGCGAAATCCAATACCACTGCATCGTGCTGCGAAGGAGTTGATCAATATGCAGTTGGATACAGGAGAGTTCCCTCAACAAGTAGGTTTTTCTTTTATCTGTTTTGATATTAGTACTTCAACAAGTGATATTTTCGTTCTTATTTTAGTTTCAAATGATAATTAATGAAACATAGTGTTAGGGACCACAGAGAAATCCTATCATATGACACCATTTTTTTAGAATACAGAAATTCATTCCCACAGGTCTGATATAAATTACATCACTGAATTCATTTAGCCATGCAACCTCATAATAATATTAGTTACTTTTGTAATGTGAAATAGTTTCTATCTTCCTTTTTACTTTTTTGTCGTTGTAATTTCATTCCTTGGAGTTTTACCGCTGGCCTACCAAACTTGCTTGAGATTGAAGGTTTGCTGTTGTTGTGCCATATGAAACAATGTCTTTCTAAATTAATCACATAGCAGAGACAAATACAATATTTAAGATAATGCTATCACTACTACGATAACGCTCTACAGGGGTGGGTCAAAGGTGCCTTAGTGGTGGACAGCGAATCCGCCACTGGACTAATATCACTACGGAGTTACATTCATAGTCGCAGTCTTATGCCTGCGATAGTCCTAGTTACTAGATTAGTTAAAAAGGGTGTCAGTGCTGATCCAAGGACTGTCGTTGACGCCTTAATTACAACTACAAAATTACAGTGGGTCCCATTTGGTCCTGAGACCCGTCCTAGATGCGTCGTCCGTTCGCGTCACGCGATGGGCTCCATCGACAGCCACTGGAGGAGGAGGAGAGGGAGCATGCGCAAGGAAGGCATCCACTGTCGGAGCCACCGAGGAGGCCACCACCGTCGGAGCCTCCACAACGCCGCCATGCCCGAGGAGGCCCTCGCAGCTGTCGCCGCCACCGTGCCAAGTCTAGGAGGCAGGCGGTGCGAAGGACAACAGCGGAGGCCGATGGGGCCTGGTGGAAGAAGAAGAGGAGTGGTCTGGTGCGGCAGAGCATTCGCTAGAAGCTCCACCCGCCGGGACCAAGAGAGCTAAACGCTCCGTTGGCGGCCCCAACGGTGGCCCTTGCTCCCCATCCGAGGAGGAGGAGGAGGAGGAGGAGGAGGAGACGGTGGCAGAAGGATAGGAGAGGACCTGGCCAAAGGAGAGGTGGCAGTGCGATGCGCAATTGAGTGACATATTGCGCCCACCACCACTTATTTATATGAGGTTGCGGTCAGTTGTGGCGGGCCCCTTTGTCGGGCCCGTAGCTAAATGGCCTTTAAGCCATAGCTGCGGGCCTGACGAGTGTACTGTTACTGGGCCTAAAAATAAGTAGCGGACCTTTCACACCATAGCTATGGGCTCTCGGTGTCTTCTACTATTTTCAAAACTTATTCGCGGTCCTTGCTCCGTAGTGCAATGTAATGAAGGACGCCTCGAGTGGCCGCTACTATGGTAAAAATGGCATCCGCCACTATACACTGTTATTGTAGTAGTGTATATCACTTTCTCATGCTTTGTTTGGGGCAGTGAGACCATTTGAAATAGCTCTTTATTAACAAACAAATGCATAATGGAACATGAGGGATGTTTATGAACTAACCTATTGCTTTGTTTATGTTTCATTCATATTTTATTGTCATAAAATGTCTTTAATTTATCTAATATTATTTATATGCATGTATTTTGATGTAGGAACATGTTGGATGCCTCAACTGCTCACTTTTCTTCAATTATCCCAATTACCGCAACTTGTTCCCAATTTGGGCACTTGGTGAGTATCACCGTCGTCTTTGTGAAAAGAACAAGAACGGGTCCATGTGAGCATAGCATATGGTGACAAGAAGGTTGCATAACTACGAATAGTACACAACAGTTCAAGCAAAAATACTTTGGTGAACAGTTCTATATTGTTGAATTATCAATGGATAAGCAAAATGATATTAGATTTCATGTATCAGTGTCTGGTAAGGATGTAAAAGCTAGTCTAATGTTGTATACTTCTTCCATACCTACAATCCTCATTATTCACCTAGAAAATACAATATATATGCAAGTCAAATTATATAACCAATGTTGCGATCCAACCACAGATGAGGATTCAAGTAGCATCTCCTTGTTGGATGGTTTCCTCTGTGCTATGGATGTTTATGCCCAAAGATTGAATAGCCATTTATTTTTTCTATCTTTCCTCGTCTCTAATACCCCCTCTTCCAACCACCGCAATGATCGTGCTCCTTCTCCCTCGGCTAGCAGTGCCCTCCTCCTCCTCCGGACGCCGATGTTCTTCCTCCTCTTCCTCCAATTATGGAGGACCTCCTACTCCTCTCCCGTTTGGTCCACGCGAGCTCCATAACCAGGCCTCACCGAGGTGCATGGGAGGTCTTTCGTGCTCCGGTGCGAACGAGATCACAAGTGCACCTATCCGTAGAACATGACACTAATGAGTAGGGTCCATTTGTCAATGAGAGAGAGGGAGAGGGAGTTGAGTGGGCTGGACTGTCTATGACATGTAGGTCTTTCTTGTCAATTTCCAAAATTCCACAACTGTTTTGTTACACCAATATCCCGTAGGATAGATTAGTGTGGTACGGATCGCCTCGGGAGAGGGTTAACGAAGTAACCCGTCATAGCATCACATATACAAACATACAGGAATTGCAAAGTCGTTACATTAAGTCTCACATTACAACTTGAGTTCCAAATAAAAGATACATTAAGGTTTGCAAATTTAAGTTACATAACCATGATCTTTGATTGAAATAAAGTGCAAAAGCGATTATATAACACAACAATAGGTAGATAACTTAAGTAAACCATGCCGGTCTAGGCCATGGCTCACTCATCATGGGTCGGAGAGCTAGGAACCCATTCGATGGTTCACATGTAGTGGCAAGCCTGAGTATCCAGCATACTCTGCAAGTCTTACCCGTCAAATTAGTCATCTGAGACCGATACCTAGACCCGTCAAACAGCCCCTATCTACTTATGTTTGCAGTTTTACAATTAGCCAAATTAATAGGGTTATTGCATAAACATAACTTTAGTGAGCATAGCTAAGCAATACAAGAGTTGTAATACAATTGAGTATCAATATAGTATAGCAAGTAAAATCATATCTTCATAACTTACTAAACATTATAATCTGCCTGAAACAAGTGATACTCATTAACCGAGAGGAACGACAATAATTATCGAATTATATCCTGTAGGAAAGACCCAAGGAAACGACATACGCACCACTTAAGAACACGTATGACCACCATTCACGAGTTCATCACAAAGTTAGGCGCGGGGCTACCGACCCCGAGTACACTTCCCCCTCACGACACCGTTCAACAATGTGCCCAAGGCTTAACCCGTGTTCTCTCCATCGGTTCTCAAACCCATGCGACCACCGTGCCATACACATCACCTCTCGGATCGGTAAGGTATCCGGCCCACTTCATAACTCACAAGCTACATAGGTTTACCAATCCCCATAAGAAAGGTATGCACTTGGTACACAACTCAAACTAGTTCGTGGAGTCACAATGGGAGTTTCTCAACTTTTTACCAATTTTTGCACATTTGAGTGTAACATAAACAATGATAGTGTCCAGCCCTATCGATGATTCCAAAACCTAAACATAGCATTACTAACGATAGGTTGACTCACATAAACTACATAGGACATATAGGGTAATATGCAAGAGGGGTGTCATATACTTGCCTTATGGGTATACAATCGTTGAAGGAATGTGTGGTCGGAGATATGGTGGCATAATAATGAGGATAAGACTAGTTGAGAGGGCCCACGAGTGGTGCTCCACTAATATAGAATAACAGAAGTTTCCATATACCGGTATGGAAAGAAGGCGGGCATAAAGACAGACGTATGATGACTTGATTGACAAGTAAAGAAGCAATTATAGTCCGTTAGGACTCGAATCGATAAGAAAAGCTTAGAGATAGAGCTTCCGAATATGTAATCCATGTAATCGACTAGAACTCTGCATGTAACCCTAGCTCCTCCGGATATATAAGGCGGAGCAGGGACCCCTCAAAAACCTCCTAGACAACTCGCACATAACACACAGGACGTAGGGTATTACTCTCAATTGAGAGGCCTGAACCTATCTAAAATCTCGTATTCTTGTGTGTTTCATGTGTTGCACCATCGAATTCCACGCTCGTGAGGGACCGGGTAGTTCTAGTGCCGCATTTGACGTGCCGGGAAGGGGTCCCGGCGAGTTCATAGAAAGTTCGATGGATTCTTTGTTCGACGTCGACTTCGCACCTGGCTTCATGGCTGATTCCACCGGAAAGCTCCACCGATGAATCAGATTCGCAATCGGCCGCTGCTATCGAAGCGCGATCACCAAATGCGATCGAAAGATCTTCGTGAAATCTAGCAAAATTGACACAGCTTTAGCGCGATCAATCAGACCGCTTATGTTTCCGATCGGTCTAGCCAATCAGGCCAAGATCATGACTGCTACCCGATCCGTGGCAATAAGCAGCTCTCTCGAGCCTGAAAACGACTTTGAAGAGGGACCTCGGACCTCCTTCCAAGTATTTATGACTAGCACTAAAGAGATCGCGGCTGAAAGAGATAGAATGGCAAGAGAAGAAGCAGATCGTTGGCAACGTGAAGCAGATGAGACGGATGGAGAAGACCCGCCTCCACCATCTTCGTCGGCAGCTCGACAAACAATGCTCGTGCGAATATCGCTGGCACTAGCCAAGCTGGAGGTGAGGCCCCTGCTGCGGCTTTACCTGCCACTGGACCTCGCGCGAGCAAGCTGTGGAGGCGACGGACAATGCACCAGGTTATAATAACCGCCGTGGATGTCGCAGCGAAAGAAATCATCGTTCCTCCAACAGGGCCTTGAGTTAGGACTCTATGGAAGTCGAGTTAAACGGCGCTCGAGTTTTCACATCGCCGATTCGAACATCATAGGAGTGAAGCAGATTCTGGAGACTATTCCGGAAGAAGTGTTCAACTCGACACCCGGATTGCAGCGCGCCTAAATTTAGTTGACGCGGCTGCTTTGCAGACCAACTCACTCGTGCGAGATAGAGGAGAATCTTCCAGTCAATCTCATTCGCGCTCAGACCGGTATGCGAGAACCCAGTCCGAAGGAGCTTCTTTTGGAGGAAACTTGAGCTGTTGTGTGGTGAGTATCCAGAAACTTCACAAGCTTGTCATCCGTTCCATCAAGACCTCTTCTGCTGCTAACTTCAATTATTTTAAGGTGTTCCGATGGAAGCAATTGTTGTTCCAACAGTCTGCAACTTTCTTCTATTTCCGCAATATATTCACGCTCCTATAAAAGATAATAGTATCTTAGTTGACCAGAGACTAACTTTAAGGATATCCATCCATCATTATTATATACATTCATACCTCACAAAGTCTAATTGAGATCTTCTCAAGGACTGGCACTTGTCGGAGAAAGGGAATCAGTGCATGAACTCTGCTTGCCACAACCCACCCATTACTTACAAAAGTCTTCAACGTGCTGAATATGGTGAATATAGCATATCTTTCTTGAAAATAGCCTGAGTAAGGAAAACAATGACTAGATCTTTAGAGCAAAAATTAAGAGACCAAGAGCAGACATATAATTGATGCACTTATCAGTTATCACATTTTCGGTTATCTTACAGTTACGGACATTGATTGAAAATCTATGCGGATCTGAATCTTCAAGTATTTCAAAATCTTAACAAACAGCATGAATCCCAGAACAGTACAGTTGCAATACTATACCAAGAGTCACACAAATCATCAACCATGCCCTTCTTGGAATGTAATGATATATAAAAGACAAAAAAATTCATGAAAACGAAGGAGAGCTGCGTTTCTTTATATTTAATAGAGAAGAAGACAATTATAAAAGACAATTGATGATAATAAACATAAGAATCCTATTTCATTGTTCAGCTTATGAATGTCATGGTGAAAAAACATGATTAAGAAAATTGCCAATGGATAGATATCACTTGCACATAAGGTCGAAGCGCAAACATACCACTCTACTATGAACCTTCTGTACTTGAGCAGCCAACTCCAAATCTTTGACATTAGACAAACTTCTAAGAAGCCCAGAACTATCGCAGCCGGGATTACCATAGCAATCAACACATGCATTAGAACCACATTTCTCAGAGTAGCTATGAAAACAACAATCCAAACAAACTTGCCAAGTTTGACATATGCCGTCACAAGGAATGGCATGCTATGTAGAAACGGAACCCTGATTGTATCTGTATCCAGTCAAAGTTTTAAAAGATTTGGGGCCATAATCTGAGTGCATATCTCCATAGAAAATATGCACCTATTGACAGACAGATGCCTTAGTGAGTTGGAAGATATCTTGGCAGACAAAATTATGCAATCAGTCAATTCAAGATCCTCTAGTGCCTAGCACCCAGAGAAATCCGTCAAACAGCCCTCCAATACTACACTCTTCAGGTCCAAGGCCCTCAAATGCTTGGATATGACAGGCGTGTGCAACCGAAGGCTCCACTTACAGGGTCAGCAAGTACTCTGAGGACCTGAACATTACGCATCAATGCATACTGGATCCACATCTTGGCATCTCGAACTGGCTCATCTATGTCGCTAATTAATGGCATCAGGTAAGATCATAGGCCAGGACGACGGGTAGGTCTTAAATACGAATTCGTCCAGTGGTGCAATGTCCCTGAACAACAGTAGATCGTTGACAAACTTGTTGAACCTCTTGGGGCTTCCCCGGCTATCTGACTCGGTGAAACGAAGGGCGCCAGCGGCGGGAGAGGACGCACGTCCGTACAGCCTTGTGCGCCGGCAGATAGGAAATCACGCCACGAAGAAGATCATCTGAGAAGTCACTGATGTGATCCTCGCCTCCCTCCTCAGCTACTGCAAGTACCTTTTGCTCCATGTTCCTGCGCCTGCGCCCCAGAGGCATTCCGTCGAACAGGTGATGGGTGCTGGACTACTGGGGCTGCTAGAGTGGAAGCAAATGAGACGCCCAAGAACATCACGGAAACAGAAGAGATACGAGATTTTCAGATCAATTTGCTGCACCTGCCTAGGTGATCGATTGAGATCCGCTCGCCAGCTCCGCCGCCGCCGGGAAGAGAAGAGGAAGGATAGCCCACGAGTTTGCACGGTTCCTTCAGTTAAACGACTTAAACAGGATGTAAACGGAGTTCTTATTTGGGCTTCATTCCGAAACATCAACGCGGCAAGGCCCATATGGCCTTTACGATTTTGCTCAAACAAAAAAATGGTCTTTCCGCATTTCCCTCAAAAACAAAAAAGGAATTAAATCCCCATACCTACCTCTGTAAATCAAAACTACAATATTCGCAAAGAATAAAATCAAAACTACACTGGAGAAAAAAAATCTACTAGTAATCTATACAAGCAACACCGGAGCCGAACAATTTAGCAGTGCGGGCGAGTAATTTCGTTAGTTCAATTTAGTAGTTTCCCTCATTGCTGCAGCCTATTTATGGACGCTCAGGTCACTTATTCAGTCATTTGACCCACAAAGATTCTGGGTAGAGAGAGTTGGATTTCCTGATCCTTTTGCTGAGTCTGGGTGTAGTCTGAACAGGTAGGTGATATAGATGATGCAAGAGCCCAGGGTCGCTTTCCCAAATTGCCAATGATGCTGGTGGTCGACTATTCCATTTGATACAAAAATGTTTTGCCGCTTTGGCTCCATTGTGGTGAAGGTGCCGCTGCCGAATCATCTCTGACTCCGAAACTGGAGCATCCTTAGACATGGACGCCGGCAGTTCTGCTTGTACTGTTGCGCTGTGACCATCCACGAATTTCACGAGCTTGTCAGTCCTCCAATCTTTACCACTTCTGCAACTGACTTCGATCATTTTAAGGTGCTCTGATGGAAGCAATTGTTCTTCCAACACTCTGCAACTTTCTTCTATGTCCACAACATATTTCTCAACTTGCATGGGATTAAAGACTGTTGTTGCATTTGCGCTCCTATAGAAGATAATAATATATTAGTTCAATTCAATCAACAAAACACAATAACTTTAAAAAGAATAGCAGCCATCATAATAATTAACATTATATTATACCTCCCAAAGTCTAATTGAAATCTTCTTGAGGACTGGCGCATGTCGAAGAAAGTGAACTACTGCACCAACTTCACTTGCCACAACCCACCCATAAAGTACTACAGTCTTCAATTTGCTAAGTGTGGGAGGTGATAGCATATCCTTCTTGAATATAGCCTAAGAAATAAAATATATATGGTTATAACTTTGAAGCAAAATTATGATATCAAGAGCACGTATACAATTAGTGCATTTATTATCATTTTGAAGGCTCTCTCAGTCATATGAAAACATCCTTACATTGACAAATTGATTGAAATCAAGGAGCATAGGACTGTTCAGATATTTCCTTGCTTTCCCAAACAACAGGAGTACTGAAAACAGTAACATTGCAATACTAAACTAAAAAAACCTCACAAGCCATCAACATTGCCATTTGTGCATAAATGTAAGATTTAAATGATACTCCCTCCGTCCAGAAATGTAAGAATGTTTCAAGATATATCAAGTTGCAAGAGTGAAATTCATACATGATTTGTGCATAAACCATTATTTTTTAAGTAAGCTCAGCCAATTGGCTGAAACTATATCTTTCCAACCATGTCAAATCTGATTTCGAGAACTTCATTTGTGTCATGAGATCATTCTTTGCCATTTGTGCATGTCCACCTTTTCTAAAGCGTGTATTTCTCTCTCCTTCATTAGGTTTTCCAATGGCCTTTTTGACAAGTCTCTGTAAAACCAATTAGAACTATCTCTTGTTTCGACAATATTCTAAGTTACATTGTTTGCTAGTTGTTTTCCAACCAAGCTACATACATAAAGCCTTCCACCAAATATTTGTAGATAGGATCACATCTAATTGTTTGGCTTGTGGATTTGTGAGATGAGTGTTGACTTGATTATTTACAAGACAGTGTTTTGTTTCGATAATGAGACTATATTTTTGAAAAGTTTCATGATATTAAGGCCTAGTTTGAGGAGTAATCTGATCTGAGAGTTAAACCCACTTTGTTCGATCAATGTGGTTGGTATTAAGTCTATACCTATCCCTCACTAGTATGTTTGAGTAGTGGAATTGGTGCAACATAAAAATTTTGAGCTATACAGTACTCTTAAAGCAGGATGGATATGGATGTGCTTTGATAATTGCAAGTGAAGAGAACATGACTACAACACTGATCTCTTCTTAAAGCATGGGGAGTTCTTGGTGGTTTATAGATACCCCTTTTATATGCCCAAGACCACAGATATTGTACCATATTCTCATCATAACAATGTGTTTTACCTCTAATCTTGACGAATTCCACTTGTAGTGTCATTTTAGTTCTATGTTGCAGAATCAAGTGAAAAGACGACAAAAAGGCTCAAAGATGAGAAGTATCGACATGAAGCCCGACTCGCCATACAAGGAGGGCTTCTCACTTGCCCATGAAGCCTATATGACACCTCTGGACGTTCATGAAGCCTAATGTGCAAGCCCAAGATCGTGGCCCAATGCCTAAGGATTTCTAGAGGGCTTATTAGAAACAGCACCGCATTGTCATGCGATTTCGGAGCCTAAGACGTGGCCACTCGATAAATTTCAGACTACCAAAGTTGTATATCGCGTCGAGACCTTTTCGAAACATATATTATTTGCACCAATTGGACTCCAAATCAGAACAGAGATTATGGAAACACAATTTTGGGTATCTAAACGGACATATATGAGGATCAAAATAATACCAAAGTTGTAGGTTTTTTCAAGGGCTACGAGATAGAGTCTAAGTTTACCTCATTTGGATTTCAGAAGCAGAAGTTATGATTTGTTCAAATCTAAGCTGATTATGGAAGGTTTGAAACCGACTTGGACTCTATATCTAAGAGGTAACTTCGTGGCCAAGGCAAGGGAGGATGTGGCCAGGGGCCATATAGATCCATGTAACGTCCAAAACTAGAGTAGAACGTGGGAAGACCAAGGGAGACACCTCACACACCCAACATGTCGTCCGGAGTTGAGAGCCACCAAATAGATCACTGTAGTCTAGGCTAGTTAGCTTGCCAGCATAGCTTCCTTGTACGGTTGGTTATGCCGGAGTTCTTGAGACTCCCTTGATGTCCATCAAGGTATATAATTGATGGTGATAATCATGTTATTGTGAAAATTCTTTGTCTTTGATCGGATTACTTTGATCTATAAGATTGTGCTTATTTTAGTTCTAGACAATCTTAGTAAGAATAGACTCGTGGCAAAGGTTTGTTCTTATGGATCTATCGTATAGAGCAAGAAAGCAGTGGAGAGCTAATAGCCTCTTGCATGTGACAAGCCGGGGTGAACGAAACCACCATGTCTTGTAGGATACCCGAGTAATTTGTGTAAGCTAAGACCTTGCTTGGATGTTATTTTCACTATTGGCTAGAACTACTAGACTCAATAGGTTAACTCTTGGATGGATCTAGGTGAATATCTAGTTATCAAGTTAACACCCGCGTGCTGATTGGCACGGCCTTCGCTATCGGCATAATACTTATCTTCTTCACTATCCACGTATGTGTAACATACTTCATGCTAGAATTATTTTGTTAGATGAAATAGTAAATCCTAATTGTGTTCTCTTGCTGGTCCTTGTGGATTCAATATAAACCTTGAAATACTCTAAGGGAAAAAAGCTATAATGTACACTTGTCCTCTTGCGGTAGATAAGTGGGTGCATAGAAACGACCAATAATTCTCGAAGAAGAGTTACTATTGTACATCGCCACCAATGACGGTATCATTAGTATCGTCTTGATTGTAGATCATCCGTTGGTGGATGACAACTATCAATAGAAGCTGGTGTACTTCGTCAGCGAGATTTTCAAAGACACTCACACCCGATACCCGCTAATGCATAAGCTGCTCTAAATAGTTGTGATGGCATCACCGAAGCTGAAGCACTACTTCTTGGCACATTCCATTAAGGTAGTGTCTGACTGTCCCCACGCTAGATTGCTTAACAGCAAAGAGGTGGCAGGTAAGATTGCATAATGGGCTGTCGATATCGGGCAATATCTGGCGGAGTTCGTTCCCCGAAGAGTGGTGAAGGGGCAAGCATTGGCGGAATTCATTGTCCTGTGGATGGATATTGGGCTCCGCGTAGAAGATGCCTCATCCAATTATTGGGTGATGTACTTGGATGGATCCTACACCCTAGCCGGTGCTAGGGCTGGCATAGTGCTCATCACGCGAGATGAAGAGGTTTTCAAGTAGGTGGTGGAGCTGCACTTTCCCGCCACTAACGACATTGTTGAGCTGCACTTTCTCTGCTTAGCCAAAGAGCTTGGCGTCCAAAGTTTTGTGGTCCGAGGCAACTCCCAACTCGTCGCCAAGCATGTTCAAAATGAGTACGAGTGTCACGATGCCAAGATGGCGGCATACCTCAAGGAAGTTTGATGCATGGAAAGCTTCTTCGACGGCTTTGAGGTACGATACGTACCGAGGCTCAACAAGCAAGACATCGATCACTTGTCATGGCTAGCTTCATCCTGATGTGTGATACCTGATGATGTGACATGGGAGGTGCTTGCCAAACCATCGGTCTCCCTAACCGTAGAAGAAGGCACCATCCACTTGTCTTGGTCGTTCGCCATATGGGGAATTGACATTGTCAGCTAGCTCCCGAAGGCTAAAAGGAGGGTACAAGTACATCTTTGTCACTATTGACACCTTCACCAAATGGATAGGGGCAGAACCCGTAGCCAACATTACTTGCGAAATGTTGTGTACGCCGTGTGCCCGACAAACGGCACACGGCGAAGTTTCCTGCACACGGGAAACTTGGTCTTTCCCGTAGTGCAAGTTTCTGAAGGGGATTGTGCATCACTTTGGTGTCCCGCGCTGGGTCATCACAGACAACGAAACTCAGTTGAAGAGCCGGAAGTTCGTGGCTTCCCGCATCAAGTTCGACATTCAGCATCAAGCATCGTCAGTAGCACTCCCACGCAAACCAACAGCCAAGTGAAGCGAGCAAACGGTCTCATTCTCCAGGAGCATAATTTTTCTTTCTTGTTTCCATCCGATTAATGTGGTGCATTGAGAGTGAACACGGTGGCTCCTTTTCTTGATCAGATATATCTAGTAGAAGAGATATATAGATAAATACATGAGTTGTGCTTTTTACAAGTCCGTGAGATATATGTAAGGGATGATGAGCACATACAATTTGTAAGAAAGAATGGGTCCTGGTGGTTGTTGCAAACACGCGTGATCAGTGATACCCGAGGCGGCGTGAGATTTTTAGATAGTCATACGCCAAGTAACCACCGACTAGGAGGTAGGGCCAGAAGAGATATAGAATGTTGGCCACAAATCTTACTGCGAACTTGGACAAGGTCCTGGTAGTTCTTCTAGCAATAAGGCATGCCGTATCGTTGAAGCTGACAAGCAGGAACCAGAAAGCGTCAAGTACTGCGAGAGAGGTGACGACGCAGGACGCAATGGCAATCCCATGCGAGACATTAGCAAGCAGCAGGTAGAGGGCGAACGCCAGGGCGGCGCAGAAACTTCGCGCTGAGCAGAGCAGCAAAGCCAAGGCGAAGGCCACCAGCTCGAACCGCTTCTGTATGTCGACGGTGGCCACCCCGCAGTAGACGAGGCTAAAGGTGGCTAGAGTGGAGCAGATGAACGCCAATGTGTTGGAGATGACAAACCCGTCGAAGGCGAGGGACCCGGCGAGCACCGGCGTCCCTGCGGGCGGCGGCGGCGGGGACTGGACCATGAGCTTGCTGGTGCCTTTGGCATCGCCGGGGGTCCACACGCCGCCGGGCATGGTTAAAGCTGCGGTGAATGTGGCCGTCGCGACGAGCACGGAGCCGATGCCCACGATCTGCGCGAAATCCTTGATCTTCTGGGACTCGTTGGTCTCCTCCAGACGTGGATTTTTGGACAGCACCGTATCCCGGCGGCGGCTGCCGATCTGGGCATCTGCGAAGGTTAGCATGCTGAGAATCCTGCGCGGTGCACTCTGCAACGACGACATGTAATTTGTGCCCTGATTATTATTGGATGCATGGTCATGTGATTGGGGATCGGATGAAACATGAGATAACAGTAATTAATTAATTACCAGCCCGAAGTAGAATCCAGATTTGACTTCCCTGGCAGCGAGATCCATGGGGGTCTCCCCGTCATTGTTCTCCAAGTTTATGCAGGTGTGCCTGTTCCCGATGAGATGCCTGCACAGGTCTAGCGCCCCTTGACGGACAGCCAGGTGCAGAGCGGTATCCCCATTTCTGTCCTGTATATTGACCACCGACTTGGAAATGGCCTCTCGATGCCCCCACAAGTGGCACACAAATGCGACGGCGTGGCGCCGGTTGGCCTCGACGGCGACGTGCAGGAAGGTCTGCCCCTTGGCGTTGCGCAGCCTGGCGCAGGCAGGGTACCTTGTCAGCATGGCGATGAGCGAAACCATGCTGTCTGCCGATGCTGCGACGTGCACGGGGAACGATCCCTGCCGATCGGGCTCGAACGCTAAAGTTGGGTCAGCTTCCAGCAGCTGGATCACCGGGAGCTTGGACCACTCGAATATTTTCACCAGCCATCGCTGGGGTAGGAAACGCAGGGTTCCGAAGGAATAGCGTTCGAAGTTGCTCGCAGAAAACACGAAGAGAGTGAACTGGAGGGCGGGTTCCGGGGCTGCTGCAGCGAAGTGCAATGGCGTGCTTCCATCGTCGTCTGTTCCTCTGACCAGGTTCCTGTCGCCTCCTCTTTCTTCGACAAGAAGCCTGTTCCATTCTAGCAGTAACTTTGTCATCTCTGCATAGTATGCAGTCAAAATTGTAAAATCCGTACCGTACCACTAATTAAATTCACATTATTTGGGCTTCAGAAATACTCCTTCTTTACCAAATTGCTGTCGTTAGGACATCAGAATTAGTTCATTTTTGAACTAATCTTGTTGTCCTAACGACAACAATATAGTAAAGGAGGAGTATATTATTCACCTTTGTGGTCGTGGAGGGCAGCTGCGTGCAAGGCATTCTGACCACGCGGCCCGGAGTAGGACGGCTCATCCCCACACTCGTGAAGCGTGATAGCCATTTTGGTGTTGCCCGAAACGCTAGCGAGGTACATGGGCGAGGTGCCATCGTTCGCCACCACGCTCGCTAATCCCTTGTCCACGCTCAGCAGTGTTTTCACCATCTCCCTGGTGCCGAAACGGGTAGCCTCGTGCAACGCCGTCTCCCCGCGCTTGTTCTGCATCCTTACCAAATCCTTCGCCTTCGTCTGTTCGTCTTCGGCGGCGAGCTTGGTAAGGAGAGCCACCATCTTTTTGTTACCGGCCCTTGCGGCGCAGTGCAGCGGCGTGTCGCCTTTGCTGCTGGGCGCCACCGTCGTTACTAGGTAACTGGCCCTTTCGTGGATCATCCTTGCACAAAGGCGGTGGCGTTGGTTGTCCCCAGCTGCCGCCACGACATGGAGTACAGTCTCAGGGTCCTCCGTCTGGACCACCACCTGCCCGGACTTATTTCGGGCAGGGCTGCCAGCCTCGACATCTACATGGACCTGGAGGAAACAAGAATACGCTAGTCCCACGAATTAATAACACGTATGTATACAACGTAGGAATAAAATAGGTACTAATTACAAGAACATATATTCACTATTTAGTCTAGTTAGTACTGTTCTGACATATATATTCATCAGTTTTATTTGTTATCTCTCTCTCTCTCTCTCTCTCTCTCTCATTGACACTAGCCTCAAATGGGCTACTCCAAATTGCGGCTTCATTCAATAGGGTGCCACACGAACAGTTTTGATGTCATGGCAACAAATTTTTGAAAGGACAGAGAATTTGGTTTGGATGAAACTCTGAATACATGATTAACTAGACTAAACATGACGAAACTAACATTGGAAAATAAAGAGGTATTTCATTTCATCCTATTTTTCAACCAATTAAATAACATATATAGAATTAAGTGTTATAAAAGATCAAAATAAAACTATGCATTGTTGTGGTTTCAAAACATTTTGGATGATATGGCACTTTTGGAAACAACATTATAATACCCACCATTGAGACTAGCCTTACGACCAAATAGTTAGAGTAAATACCTTAACTGCAGGTTATGTCCGAGCTAGCAACATCAGCAGCTCATGCTAGTAGTAATTAATAAGGACTCCATGTGATCAAATTAACAGGGTAATAAACTGTCTGCTGTTCAGTATTTTGGTCACGCTCCATACCTCGCTGTCGCTGGCTTCACCTGACTTTCGGGTGTCATGATCAGTTTTCTTGCTGTCCGGCTGGTCCTCCGCCGGGGTAGTAACGTTGATGATGACTTCACGGCGGGCCAGCGACGTCGCCACGGCCGCACCTTCGTCCTTGCCCAGGGTGTATTGTAGCAGCTGCTTCCATTCTCCAGGGCTGGAGCGTACTGGAATAACCCAGGACAAGCTGCTGCCTGAAGCCATCGCACATGTGTTCTGTATCAGCTACACAGCGCAAGCTGTATCTGCGTTATTATCGGTGTTCCCGTTAATTAGCACCTGCAGTTCGTCGTGGGAAACAGCAGCATGCATATGTTCATATATATATAGCTGGCTACTACTATTCATTGCGTACGGCGGCAAGCTATCTTTGGATTCTTCCTTTGATTAAAATATATTCTTTGCCATTACTTCATGGTGCACAATGAAGCTCCACAACAGGCATGTTTAAGATTCCTCCATCGCAGGTGGCAGTCTCAAGTCTTTATATATTCTTACGTAAACTGGGGAACCTAAGAAGAAACGTGCATGCCACTATGAAGTAACCTTCTTTTTTCTTGACACGAATATTAAGCAACCTTGAAGCAACACAAAGCAACCTATAGCTTCTTTTTTTCCTGCAAGTTTTCCTACGAGCCTAGTACTGCACACGGCCGCCTCTGGGCCATGGCCATGAGTTTTAACGGCTTCGGGCCAGACTAATTAAGGAAGGGCCCAAATTCTATTGAGGCCAGATTTTCTTCAGCCCAAAAGCCTCAACAGGGTAATGAATTTCTGCAGCCCAGCAACAGTCTGAACTCTGAAGCTCAGAGAAGAGGATCTCCAACTGGTCATTCATTCTTCGGTTCTGGTTTTTATGACTTTGACTAAGGACGTGTTTGGCATGGCTCACTGCTCCACAGTAGAGCAGCTCCACTCCCAAACTCTACTCCGGAGCAGCTCGTGGTGGAGCTGGAGCTGTCTATGGAGAGATTTTTGCTATTTTGCCCAGCTATCCAGTGGGCTTCGGTAGAATGCCCACGTCCCGTTGGGCTTCGGTAAAATGCCCACGAAACCGGTGCATACTACGGTGAAATGCCCATCGGTGATTTTTTCAAATTTTATAATCATTTTTGAGATTTCTTTGACTCGATATGACGGAAGTACCCCTAGGTCATCGGATGAAATCGACCGAGTCCCGACCAATTCGTTCTTCTCCTTCTCGTCCATTAGCGCTCCCCAGCGACGAGATCTCTCCGGCGGCGCTCCCTCTCGGCGTCCATGGCCTACTGCGGCGACGCTTCAAACGGATGCGGCACTTCCTCCTCCTCGCCGCCCGTGTCACCCGCGGCCGCACCCGATGGCGGCGGTCTAGGGTTAGGGGACCCCGGCGGGTCTCCAGCGCGCGGTGCGGCCTCCCGTGCGCCGCCCCTCCCGGTTGAGGGCGGGTCTCCAACATGCGGCGCGGCCTCCCGTGCGCAACTCTTCCTACCGTCTCCGGACTTGCTAGTACCTCAATCTTCAAATGAGAAGGCTACTGCCTCCTCATATGTGTTAAATCCCATTATCATTAGCATGGCTGAAGGCAACAAGTTCTTTGGGAGAGAAGTGCAAAAATTGAGGAGAGAAGAGGTGAATTTCTTACAAGAAAAAGAAGAATCTCTCACTCAAGCAAGGACCCGATTCCAATCTTTGCTTAAACAAGGACCAGATCTAGGCATAGATGAAAACATGTGTGCCCAAACTTTCTACATGACCATAAACAAGGCATCAAGGATGCATTTGGAACGTGTGTTGCAAAAAATAGTAGCAGTATATTCACTCTCACGAAATTTCTAGTTTCTGGTAGTGGAGCTATTCTGATAGCTCTAATTCTATCCCCTTTATATATTAGGTGCGCGGGTATTAATCAGTCATGCTACACTCATCCAGTTTTTTATCCCGTTTCTTTTCTTGGATTGAAACATCTGAATATTCTGACTAACTTGTACATGAATCTGGATATTGTGTAATTACATATATGACATGAGCTCTAATATTTCCATTTTTTTGGTCTACAGCTGTGCTAGCAGGATTCAGATAGTGGAGATGATTGTCCTACAAGTTTAGATGCGTTTGAGAGAGATGAAATTTTCCTGGTGGAACTACGTGTCTTTTTGGCTACATGCATTTATACTCGTAATTCATGAAATACTATTTTAGCCAAATTGGTAATGAATGAACCAGCTGATCCAATCACAAATCAATAGTTATCGTTTTTTTTCTTAAACGCAACAAATTGGGTACATGCGGACCAATGATTAAGTAACACGTGGCTCTACCATATAGTGCCATGTGACAGATTGGTAGTTTTTGACACGTGGTCCATTTGTAGATCCACACATTGCCTCCTTGGAAGTTGACACCTGCAATAGCAGCCGACACTGGCCCATCCACAATTGAAAATGTGGCCAAACAACAAACTGAAACGTGGCCTGATGATGGCTGGACACATGGTTACTTTTGTAATCAACATGTGTCGTAAACCATATCAGATCCACACATGATATTGCAGTGTCACACTGCCACGTTCATACTGTGATGGTGTGGACATGTGTTGCAAGCCACGTCAGAAGCTTTAGAATGACAAAACTAGAGATGACAATTCGGATGGCAGGTGCAGATCCCACCGGATTTTGCACACATTGGCACGAGCGCATGAACAATTTTCCACCCACAAAATGCAGCTGCCTCCGCCACTTCATGGGACGGATGTAGGATGATTTCCTTCCAACTAGTGTAACCCGCATTCCCCGAATCTTGACACGGTTTGAACTGTAGACATTGTTTCCACTCACCTTCTTGTGCCTTGTAGTGGGGATCCCCATCGTCGCATGGGGAAAATACCACCAGCGTGTGAGTGAGAAAAAGGTCAGCTAGCACAGCCGCGCACAATTATTTGTTTGTTGGATTCTTTTTGTATGAATCTAAGATGATTACTTTAGTTACATGTTGGTTCTAATTATGAACATGTTGTGCAATATTCATTGCGGTGTTTATTTTCATATACTTTTATATGTAGGAACCCTTTATTCCAGGAAGGAATAATAGCCCAAGACTCAATCGGTCAACGAGGCTAGCTACACTGAGCAGGAACAAATGTAAATTAACCGTGCCAAGAACTGACGAACGCAAGCAGCTCTTTTTTCTATAGCTGCTGTCCCCTTATCGGGCAGCAGGTGCCTGTCGTGTCTCGTCAATATCGTGCTTGATCGCTCTGCCACACGAGCAGAAGCAGCACCGGTTCCTCCGGGTCTTGCTGTTGATACCCGATTTCCCCTTCTCCTCGTCTTGGTCCTTGTTTTTGTTGTTGGCCTGCTCCACCATCGTCTTCAAGCTATCCGGTACTGGCAGCCACCCCTTATTCACCAGATTGAACAGTGGCGGCACCGATAACAGCACCATGAAGCAAAGGTTCGGCAGCGCCCTACGACCATCATATATCATCACACTTATTAGATTATACAGCACAATTATATGATTTATTATAATTGTCAACAAAATAAAAATGGAAGGAAAGCAACATGTGACACTACACAATTGTAATATATGTTCTCGATCGCCTCGACTACCTGGCCATGTAGACGATGCAGACGAAGAGGATACAGGTGATGACGATGACGTAGATGGAGGAGTGGACGTCGCGCGTGGAGCCGGCGACGTAGGCTCCGAGGAGGCTCATGAGGTCGACCATGGTGGCGAGCACGAGCGCCGCCACCTTGGCCTCGGACTCGTAGAACCGCTTGTTGAGGAGCAGGAGGATGATCACCAGCGACGTCACGAGCGCCGTTGCGTTGAAGTAGTAGAAGGTCAGGTACCGCTTGGGGACACGGTCGTACAGCACCGGGTTGCCGGCCTGGTGCCCGTTGCTGTCGTCTTGCCAGAACCCGCCGGGAGGGTTCAGCCCCGCCTGGTACGTCACCGACGCAGCGAGGGTGGCCAGGACGATCAGCCATCCGCGCATCTCGCTGAGATCGGCGGCCCCGCCGCCGCCGGTGGCTGTGGCAGCTGATGTGATGGCTATCTCCTTCTCACCATGACGAGGCACACAGGACTCGGACATCGCAGCACTATACACACCTAGCTACACCATTAATTGTTTGTGTTTCTAAGTTTCTTCCTTTGATTTTAGAGCGAGATTGTGTTATATATAGGATGGGCATGGGGGATTCGATGGCGCTAGCTCTGGCCGAAGGATGAAGCGAGGTAGCTAGGATGATGGGCTTTGCTTGCTTTGTTTATTGGCTTTATTCTGCTCTGCCAAGTGCCAGCCATTCCAGTCACGTTGCAAGAAAGGAATACAATAATGCATAAAACATAACTAGATGCGTTCAACCTTTTTTTTCATTTTATCTTGTTCTGGTATATCTTGGATAACTGAACAGTGAAATTTTTCAGCAGCATCTATCTGAACATGAAACTATATATTGTCCCTACCATTTCTCTTTACTAAAAGATCATAGTATCAACTTGTGTTGTTTATAGGCTCTAGTTATTCAAGTTGTCAATAAAGAAGGTAGTATGAAAGGGTCTTTCCTTGATATGGTCCATGTTTTTTTAGATAATGGAACAAAAGGTCCCAGCCTCTACACCATTGAAAATGGTGTACAAAGGGGAGCTCTTAGGCTTACAAATCACTCCATGTATATGTTACATATACTACCACATTGACTCATAAGAGTAACTCCAGCTGCTCCTCAATCCCATCAGTGTGATGGCACTACTGCATGCTCATGGCCTTATAAAAAGGAAGTCATTTGTGTTGTCCTGACAGGTAATAACTTTAGTGTGCAAGACATAAGAGGACGAGGGTACGATGGAGCAAGCAAGCAACATGCAAGGAGATCAGAATGGACTGAAGGCAGCAGTAATTTCGTAAGTAGCGAATGACAAGTAAAAGTTACCAAAGGTTAGTAATTTCTCGAAACTAGCCCGCCAAACAAGAGAACCCCATGCATGTCATCACACAAATTGATAATTTGTCTTGGAACATGTGGAAAGCAGCCAACAATTTTTTGATTCAGGATCTCAAATTACAGTTGTATTACTGGCTGTACTATATATCAGTGATTACCATTAGTAATTACAGCTGGTGGTACCACCGTCTCGCTTTGGGACCGTGCAGCGCAGACGCGACAGTGCGGCTCCTTCCCGCGCCGGCCGTCGATGTAGTGCTGGTACACGTAGGAGAGGAATCCCCAGAGCGCCATGAGCATGGCCACGATCTTGATCCCGGTCATCTTGTCCCCGAACAGCGCCACCGCAAACACCGGCACCAGCGGCAGCCCCACGGTGGCCGTCACGTTGGCGAACAGCGCCGACACCCTCGAGATCAGCCGCACCGACCCCACCTGCGCCGCCTGCCACGCCACCGCCATGCCCACCACCGCCGCCACGTACCGCCCCCTCCCGCCGCGGAACGCCGCCGCCTCCGCCGCGATCGTCCGCCACTCCCCCGACGCGAACATCCCCGCCACGCACACCGCCGACGCCGCCACGCTCGGGTACAGCTGCATCTTGAGCACCCACCGCAGCGACCTGGACCGGATCACCGTCGCGAAGGTGAGCTCGTAGAGCGAGAGCACGAGCGCCACCGTGGCGGAGGCCCCGAGCGTGATCACGAACCCCGCCGCGTACTTGCCGGCGGCGGCGGCCTCGCCGGAGCCGGCCACGCCGAGCAGCGCGGCGGAGAAGGTGAGCACGGCGACGGAGTTGGCGATGAGCGGCGTGAACCGCTGCGCGTTGATCAGGCGCGACGTGACGGCGTTGAAGGCGAGCTGCGTGGCGGCGAGCAGCGAGAAGGTGGAGACCGGGAGGTACTCCAGCCCGTACGAGTACATGAGGTTGTTGAGGCCCACCAGCACGCCCAGGCCGGCGTACACGGCGCACATCGTGCCCGGCGCCGGGCGGTGCGCCGCCGGCAGGGGCGCCGGCGTCAGGAGCAGCGGGACCGCCAGCAGCGGCGCGCCGCCCGTGAAGACCAGCGTGTTCAGCCACTTGCTGTTGCCGCCCGAGTTGTAGTAGAGCCGGCTCAGGAGGGTGGCCACGGTGTTGCCGCACACCAGCATTGCCATGTCCACCGCCACTGTCATCCACCACCACATGCTGCCTCTCCTCCACCGCCCGCCTTTCGCCTCATCATCTTCTTGTTGGACAGGTTCTTCGGTCATCCCTGATGAGTCTAGCAAATTGATTGTATAAATGCAAAACACGTTTAGCTTCTTTCTTTCTTTCTTTCTTTCTTTCTTTCTTTCTTTTGTCTACTAGACTAGACAAGAGGAACTGAAGAACAAATATTGCTAGAGGAACCTGAAGAACACATATTGATTGCACCCCATTAGCATCTTTATTTTTCTCTTGTCTTAACAAGAGGAACTGAAGAACACATATTGCCTGATCGTTTTTTTTCATAAATTTACAAGCAGTGCGTATACAGGATTTGTGCAAAATCTTACCTCTTAATTGGATCACCTAAGCTACACGGGCGTTCAGATTTTTTATTTAGCTGACAAAGGTGGAATAAAAGCAGTTTTTTTTTCTTGTGAAAAGCCAGAGTGGAACCAGGCTGAGAGCATAAACGGGGATGATTCTTTTTCCTGCTGGCTCAGGACGGCAGTGTAACAAGAATAATTACAGTCTAAGCTGCTTCCCCAAAAAGAATTACAGTCTAAATAAACTGGACACAGTCTAGAGTCTAGTCGCATAAGAAAAATTCAAATGACAAGACTGTAAGCTTACTGGTTTATGAAAAATTCAAAATCAGGGAAGAAATACGAAAACCACAACAAAATCAGGAAAGAAATATGAAAACCACAGCAAAGCAAGCAGAAGAGAGGTTCCTCTGTGGAACGTACCTCTGACCTGGAGCTGAATCTCCTGTGTAGGTGCCATAGTGCCGCCTGAAACTCAAACACAACGAAACTACAAAAGGATGAGAGACTCCTGCCGTACCCCTGCAATGGTCCGGTTGTTTGCAACCCTTTTTGTACTCGCTATTAGTAATGAACAATGGACGTCATGCTCGGTTGGTTTCAACCCTTTTTGCACTAGTAATGAAAAATGAACGTCATGCTCCTTGGCACCATATGTATGGATATGGATCCCAGCATTTAGTAACGACAAAGGGCCATCTATTTCCCGTGTCGCTTCCATTTGTCAGTCAGATGACTGATCAAACTACGTAGATAAAAAAAAGTCGCGTATTAAGCTGTGCCGGATATATTGTTTTCCATTATCTAAAAACAAAATGTATTACGATTTTGTGAGCGTTTCTTGCATCGCACTAGGACCCCACCCATCTCAGAGTCGTCAGTAGACACATTCTGGGCAATTAATGAATGCTTAATAACTCCTGACCCCCTTTGCAATCAAATCGGTATCATCCTATCAGGCATAACTTTTGCCGTCTGATTAAAATGCATTCCCGGCAAGGTCAGGCAATATGGATACGAACGGAATGATCTTACTGCTAGGACTATCCCTCTTCCCTAGAGTAGTTTTTTCTCCTTTTTTTCTTCTTTTTTTTTCGAGCGAAACGGGGGGTTTACACCCCACCTTATATTGCATCGAACTAGTGAACAGTATATGACTATTGCACTTTACAAGAGGGCGGAAGCCGTGTCCAGCCAAACCCCAGGGCGGGGGGAACTATAGGTATAGAGGATTTACACGAGGCGGGAGGAGAGGTAGGAGCGCCATACACGGATGGCGCTAATATGTACATTCTGTCTGTACCGATGACCCCGAAGTCGAGGTCGTGTAACAGCAGCTGGATGTTTTCCGTGGTGTCGGTGTCGGCACGGCTGAAGACGAGGTCGTTGCGGCACTTCCGGACCCGCCACAGGAGCATGAGGGTGATATCCGGCCGGACGCAGGCAACCTGCGGACTTGGGCAGACAAGCGCCCAAGGGTAGTGGACATGTGCGGCCGAGGAGTCGATGGAGAGTCTGTCGAAGAGTTGCGCCGCAGGTCCGCAGTGGAAGAGCATGTGGTCCGCCGTCTCGGGGACACCGGCGCACCGAGGGCAGGATGCCTCATCTTGCTTAATGATCTTCTTGTGGAGGAGATTCGCCCTCGTTGGTAGACGATCATGACACAGGAGCCATGCGAAGAACTTGAGTTTCAAGGGGACGCGCGTGCCCCGAGAGGATGACGCCGTTTGTGTCCCGTGCGCTCGTAGCATGGAGGGACCTGTAAGCTGCAGCAGAGGAGAAGATGGTCGAGCCATCCCGGACGTAAGTCCGAGCATCCGACCCTTCGTTAAGTTCATAGCCATGAGTTAGTGCGCAAAGCTCCGTGAGTTCCTCGCTCGCCGTTCGGGACAGCCTGCGGCGTAGTGGGAGCGCCGCGTCGCCAAGAGCGGTAGCGACGCAGGCGTGCGGGTCGGTGGAGTGGGAGAAAAGAGCCGGGAAGTGGAGGCACGGGGGCCGACAGGGAGCCGATCATCGAACCGGAAGGAGGTGGCGCGGCCGTCGCGAACGCGAACGCGGGTGAGAGCGCGGAAAGTTTGGGTGAGCTCCGAGATGATAGAGGGGATGTAGGAATCGCCGAGGCAGCGGTGACATGCGGTTGACTGCGATCGAAGCTAGGTTAGCCACGGGAGGGTTTCAGCGCCAAAGAATTTGTGCACGAACTTGAGGAGGAGGCATTTGTTTTGGGCAGCCAAGTCCTTGACCCCAAGGCCACCTTCGTGGCGGGGGTGCAAGCTCGTTCCCAAGCGATAAGGCATTGAGAGCCGGAGCAGCAGTCCTCACCGGTCCGGAGGAAAGCACGCCAACGCCGATCGATTGCAGCAATCACCCCTTTGGGCAGGGGGAGAGCACACATGTGGTAGACAGGAAAGCTAGAGAGAACCGCGTTAACAAGGGTGAGACGGCCACCTTTGGAGAGGAGGGAGCCCTTCCAGCCAGCAAGGTATTTATCGCATTTGGCGATGAGCGGCAGGAAGTCGGCATTGTGAAGCTTAGTGGGGGACAAAGGCAAGCCCGGGTAGGGTTGGGGGAAGGAGGAGATGGAGCAGCCAAGAGTCGCGGCCATAGCATTGGCGGTGTTATCGTCGAGGTTCATAGGGACAAAGGTGGACTTGTGGTAGTTGATTATCGGGCCGGTGGTCGAGGCAAAGTCATGGAGGATCTTTTTCAGCTCTCCGACGTTCGCGAGGTCCCCGCGGAGGAGGATGAGGGTGTCATCGGCGTATTGGAGGACAGCAGGAGGAGCATCGTCGACGATGGGGTGGAGGAGACGGCCGTTGTGGTAACGAGTCATGAATTAGGCCCCGAAGAACGTCGGCGACTATTATGAAGAGGTAGGGCGAGAGAGGGTCGCCCTGGCGCAGGCCTTGACGGCAATTGATCCGGTTACCGGGGACCCCATTCGGAAGGACAGCAGTTTTACCGGTGGAGAGAAGTGAGGAGACCCAAGAGCGCCACTTATCATCGAAGCCGCGCGCGGAAAGGATGCGGTCGAGGCTTGACCGGTTAATGGAATCGAACGCCTTGCGAAAGTCGAGCTTGAGGACGACCGTGCGGACTTTGTGTTTGTGGCAGCAGTCGAGGAGCTCCGCAGCCAGGGCAAAGTTGTCGAGAGATGCAGCGCCCTTTGATAAAACCGGATTGGTCCTCGCCGACGAGATCGCGGATGTGAAGTTGCGGGCGCGACGTAAGAACTTTGGCAATGGCTTTGACGATGCTCCCCTGGAGGGAGATGGGGCGGAAACCGTCGGCGGTGCGGGCGCCGTCTTTCTTGGGGAGGAGAACAAGATGCGCCCGATTGAGTCCGTCAAGGTTGAGGTCCCCATGGAAGAAAGCATCGAAGAGGTCGGTCATGTCTTGGCTGATCGTCCGCCGAAGAACCGAAAGAAGGCGGGTCCGAACCCGTCCGGGCCGGGGCCGGAGTTCATGTTCATGTCCCGGAAGGCGGCCCGAAGCTCACTAGGGGTGAAAGGGGAGGTAAGGTTGTCGAGGTCGGGGGTGTGGGAGGGGTAGATGGAGGAGAGGTTGAAGGTCCAAGCTGCTAGGGAGGCCGTGCCGAGAAGGGAATTGTAGTAAGAGTGTAGGATGGAGGCTTTGTCGGTGTGGGAGCGGAACTCGATGCCATTGTCCTCAAGGAGCTGGACGGTGTTTTTCCTTAGCCGGTGCGACGCGTGGGCGTGGAAGAATTTGGTGTTCTCGTCACCTTCAACAGCTACACGGACCTTCGAGCGAGTCCGCCAGTAGTAGAGTTTTTCGCGGAGGATGGTGTCGAGGGTTTCGATAGCCGGGGAACGGAGTAGCGCTTCCGCCCGGGTTAGGTGGCGGTATTCCTCCGGGAGGTCTAGGGCGTGGATGATGGCTTTTGAATCGCACTCGCGCTGGGCAATCGGGCTTAGGGATTTCTTCCAGCGCTTGCGGGCGCGGCGACAAAGCTTAAGTTTGAGGGTTACGCGCTTGGCGGGGTCGGGGTGAGTGCAGCTAGACCGGACGGAGTGGAGGGAGTCCCGGAGATCTTGGTGAACGGCCCAAGACCGGTCAAAACGGAAGTAATGCCCACGGGGGACGGTGGTGGACACAGAGAGGGAGAGGGGCGTGTGATTAGAGACGATGCTCGTGACGGAGGATAGAAAAGTGCTCGGGGAAGAGAGCACTCCAGGCCATATTGACGAACACGCGATCTTGGCGAACGAGTGTCGGCCGTTCCCGCTTGTTGGACCAGGTGTAGGCACGGTCTCGGAGCGGAATCTCAATGAGGCCGAGGGTGTTGATGGCGTCGTTGAACATGGTGGCCTCTCCAAAGGAGAAGTTGTCGGTATTCTTGTCGGCCGGGGACCTGGTTAGGTTGAAATCGCCAAGGACCAGCCATGGCGTGCTCGAGCCGGGAGAGAGAGACGAGAGTTTCAAGAGGAAAGCTGCCTTCTCTGCCGGCCGAGTAGGAGCGTAGACATTGGTCACGCGGAGGGCGAGGCGTCCAAGGAGGACACGTGATCCGTGGTTAGGGTGAAAGCGCCGCAGGTTGTGGACGTGAGGGGTAGGGCGGCAGGGTCCCAAGCCGAGACGATGCCGCCGGACGTCCCGACCGCCGGAACGGCAGCATGGTCGGCGAGATGCGAGGGGAGGAAGCTGCGGAGTTTGCGCGGGTCAAGAGAGGAGAGCTTGGTTTCCTGAATGGCGAGAAAAGAGAGGCGTAAGGGTAGGAGGTCAGCGAGGACGAGGCCACACTTGTCATTGTCGTTGAGGCCTCTAACATTCCAGGAGCAAAAGCGAATGGTTTTGTTCCTATCCATAAGCACGGGAGTCACCATGGTGAGAGAGAAGCGAAGAAAACAAACAGGCCCGCACTTGCTTAAGGGAAGGGGTTACAACGACACAAGCACGGGTCATGACACGCAGGTCGGACAACGTTACGGAACAAGCTAGGGAACCCAGCGGACGGTCGCACGCAGGCGTCCCGTGAAGCCGGGATGAGTACGTAAAGGAAACGGCGATAAGCGCCGGAGGAGCTAACGACGAACGGGGTGTGCGAGCCCCGGTTGGAGGCGTGCCGCCGGAGGCCCGAGAGCAGGGCGCGCCACAAGGTAGCCGGAGCGGACATTTAGCCACGGGGCACCACCACGGCGTCAAGCTCCGCGAGGCGGCGACGCGGGATGCAGGTACGTCCCATCCTTTTGAGCTTGGATGCGGGGATGGCCGAGGGCGGAGGGCGCGCCGAACGCCGGAGTCCTCCAGGGCGGTTGCCGTGGACCCGGAGACCCCAGCCATGCTGAACTTAGCCGCCTTGGCCTTGGCGGCCTTTTCCACGACGGAGACGTACTTCGCGAGCTCCGCGGCAGCGAGCCGGGAGCTGCGGCGCAGCTTGAAAGCGCTGTCCGCCTCGGCGCTTGCGGCGCGCGCGGCCTTTGCGGTGAGAGGCCTCATGGTCGGGGTCGAAGTCGGGGCCGTCGTAGCCGGCAGCGTCCACCGAGGGGGAGGCTGTCGGAGTCGCCGTCCGAGACCGAGTCCTGGTCCGCTGCGGCGGCGGCCATCCCACGGCCCGTACCACGGGAGCGCAAGGCGAACGGGAGGAGCAGGCAGCGGAGGCGGAGCCGGGGCCGCCCGCGTGGCACGGCGCAGCACTTGAAGGAGCCGAGAACGGTCCTCGCGCCCGGTCCGGCGCTTGGCCAAGATGCTTGCATGAAGAAGAGCCGGCGTCGGGCGACGCGGACGAAAACCGCGAGAGGTGCCACAGCCGGTCGTGGCTTGGCCGGCGCACCCATTGCTCCGGTTGGGGCCGATGTAGAGGTTGTCGTAGGCGAAGCCGCGGAGGGGAGTAGCAGCAAAGTTGTAGTCGAACGGCTCCGGCGCGTCGGCCGACCGGTACCAGTAACGGACAACGAAGAGCTTCACCGCGGAGCCGAGGCCGTTGTCGAAGTTGCGCACGAACAGGGTTGGGGGAACCTCGCGCTCCCTGTCCATCTTGACGACGAGACGGAGGTTGGAGTAGTCGTCGCCTTGCATGTTGCGCTGATCGACGCAGATCGGGTGGCCGATGACGCGGAAGGCGGCCATGACGTGGCCCTCGAACCGGTGCTCGAGGGGAAGTCGATGGCGACCACGTCGGCGTAGAGGTCCGCCTCCACGGAGAAGCGGTTGTCGGCCTCCTCGTGGCGCTCGAGGACGACGGTGCGAGACCCGACATGCAGCGGCGACAGGGTGACCGTGCGCTCGCGGACCAGGGAGTTGGGAAACTCGACGAGGAAGGCGCCGCGTGACGAGGGGCGGAGCGTGTGCGGCGGGTTGCCGGCAATGTCCGCCAGGGCGCGCCGAACAGTCATGGCCGGAGCGAAAGAAGCCGGCACAACGAACGCAAAGGCGAAGCGCTTGGCCGACATCTCGTTGCCGCGCGGCAGGAAGACGGCGGCGGAGTCGCGTCCAGCCTCGTCGGACGGCGGCGAGTGGCGGGCGGCATGCGGGTAGGGCGTCGGGACGCGGTCCCGAACGTGGCGACGCGCACCCGCAGCCGAGCTCTCGGCGTTGGCGCGCGGGAGGGCCGCGTCAAGCAACTCGGACTCGCGGTCGAGCGTGGCCTGCATGTCGCGAGCCCGGCGAGGCAGCCGATGCTTGGGGCGGAGTCGGAGTGCGTTGCGGCGAGGGACCCCGCATAGTCTCCGTCAGGCCGCGGCCCTGCTCAGCGCGGCGGCGGGCGAGGTAGCGCAAAGCATCCGAGGACGGCGAGCTCATGGCGCGCTTCGCAGGGGGTGACACGAGGCGTAGAGCGGGGTGGTTGCTTGCACTCACGGCTGCGGTGGCAGAACCGGAGGCGATTAGAGCAGCGAACCGGTTCGCGGCAAGCTGCGACGCGGTGGTCGAGAGCCGGGCAGCGAAAGCAGCGGTTGCGGCGTTGGGGAGGAGAGGGTAAGGGGCTAGCGGGGGTTTTAAAAGCGGCGCAGAGTTCATGGGGGGAGGGGAGAGAAGCGCGGCACCGTAGGCTGGCGTAAGGCGTCGCTCGATGAGGGGACGTAGCGACGAACGGCGCGGCGGTCAAATCCGAGGCGGCATCGCGGGCAAGGGGAGGTTGAACCGTGGGTTGGGGCGAGCGGACCTGTTCTACGTGCACCGTCGGGGCGCAAGGCAAGGGGCTACGGAGGGACGGTGCATGGTCCTGTTGCAAAGGGTTGGGAAGGGGAGGTAGGGGAGAGTTAAGATTTGAGTGACGGGGCAGTTGGGCGCAGCCGCGCGGCGCTCGTCGGACGCGAGCGGATAGTTTCGGGGCTCGGTGCCGGTCGGGGATGGGACAGGACGAGTGGGAGGGAAAGCAGGCCGAAATCCGGGGCGCGAGGAACCTGGCCCGGGGACGCATGGGCTTCAAGTTCAGAGAGAGGTTTGAAATCTCCGCGCGAGATCGCGGGGAGGCGGGCCCACTGTCGCCGCGAAGGACGTCTAGGGAGAGGGCGGCGGAAATGGCCAAGTCGGGAGCCGAGAAAGGGGTGACCGTCACGGGGCCGCAGGCGAGGGGGCCATGGATCACGATGTGGTTAGCAACAGATTGGGAGGCCGCACGGACAGCAAAGACGCCGGGGGCCACCTCATCTACTGGGAACAGATCACGACCGGAGCCGAGCCGGAAGCGGAGGGAGGATTGAACGAACAGGGGGAAGGCGGACGAGGGGAAACTACTAGGACCCGGAAAGTGCCCGGCGAATCGGAGCTAACAAGAGAAGGCACACTAACAGCACAGCAATGAAACAAACGAAGGACGGAGTCACGGAAGATGTCACCTGGGGAGGGCTGGGCCTTCTTCCGATGCTGCCGCATGATGCGCGGCCGCGCGATCGCCGGGGGCTTGAGGCGCTGTTGGCAGGCCGAGCTTCGGGTGGCGTGGCAAGGATCGGCGGCGCGGAGGAGGACGGCGGCCGGCGGCGGGGTCGGCGGAGGCGCCGAGGAGAGGAGCCGCAGGAGCCGCGAGCATCCTTGACCGTGGAGCCGCCGAACGCGGGGCCTGCTTCTTGCCCGGACGGCGCGGGCGGGCGGCCGCAGCATCGGTGGCGCCGGACGCATGCCGCACGAGGGGCGCGGGAGGAGGAGCCGGCGGCGTCTGCGTCGGAGCAGGGGGCTGGAGGCGGCGGCGGTTGCTCCGCCAGAGTCGCCAGGTACGGACGGCTCGAGGGGAGCCATCGATCCCTCAAACCTAATACTACGCTTCTTACCTAGCTGATGATGATTTGATTTCCAGGCGTTTTTTTCTTCTTTTAAGAAAAGTTCAATGCGAGGAAGTTGTCACCAGCAAAGGAGTAACCTTCTGCATCACTTTGGTGGAATTCCGGCAATATCAAAGAAAAAAAATGGTCTCTTGCTATATTAGTTTTGGCCTATCACTGCCTTTCAAGTTCCAGTCTGATGATTACTGATACACACCCGTTGTCGCATTACGTTGGCTGTACTCCGAGTATCTTCAACTACTGATCTGGATGCATTGACTAATGGGACGGCAGAAGGTTGATTGGACACAAAAAGTTTCCTTAACATTTTGTTTACAGCTCCGTAAGACGACAAGTAACTATAAAAAACAAAGACTTTCACAATATATATTACTAACTTGTTGTACAACCAGTAATCCACTCATGGTACAATAAAAAACTCGACCTGCCGGGGAATGAAGCCACCCCGACGGCATTATCTAAGGAGAAGAGCCTTCTCACCGCAGGCCGAGAAAATCCCCGAACCCCTCCCTAATCATACACAGGGACTCAGCTGGCCTTGTGAGCTGTGGTACAATTAATAATAAGTGGTGGCAATTATATACTAGTACTAATTAGTAATTGTGCACGTGCCTGACTATACTCTGATACAAAATAATTAATAAGAACATTACATTCTTCAACTGAAATATTATAGCCTAATACATGGTGAAAATAGAGGGACATCAATTTCCACTATCACTTCCATATCTCAGTCAGATGACTGCCACGTAATAAAAAACAAAAGGTTGGGATGCATGCTGTGCCGGATATATACTTGTTAAAAAAATCTATTGACAAAATATGATTGGGTGATCTTTTTTAAAAAAAATCCTCACACTAGGACCCCATCCATCTGAGAGTACACACATGCTGGATAAGTATTTGTTTAAAAAACTCATGGCCCCCCTTTCTGCAAACAAATCGATATCAAGCATAACTTCTTCTGCCGCCTGATTGAGATGCATTCCCGTCAAGGTCGGGCTATATGGGTATCAAGTTGACTTATCTTACTGCAAAGACTATCCCTCTTCGCTAGGATAGTTTTTTTAATCTTGTTTTGTTTTCGGAGAAAGTTTCAATCCGAAGAAGTAGTGATATTATGAAAGCAGTACCCTTCATCCTTCGTAGAATTCCGGCCAGCAACTTCCAAAAGAAATGATCTCTTGCTGATTAGATTTTGCCTGCTGATTAGATTTTGCCTGTCACTGTCTTTCCAATTTACTCACAGATTGGTGATTGCTGACACATACCTTTTGTCGCATTACTTTGGCTATACTCCCAGGGGCTTCAACTACTGCTCTGGATGCATTGCCTCTGCAGCTCCGTATGATTGATCAGCCACTACCACTACTCAAGACGACAAAGAACTGTCCGTATGGGTGAAAAAAAAACATATGCGTAGTACGGCACCATCTTTGACTTTTCACTAGGTCTGTATCTGAGTCACCATTGCCCATGGGTGCGACAAATCCGTGAGGATCTGCAAATGGTTTATACAGTACAGGGTTCATATTTCTTCATAGACTGCTACTCTACCATTTAATATTTTTTCTTAAATACTTTATATATAATTCTGAACTATATAATAAAGATGATATTCGATGTTATTAAACTATAAAAATATATTTTAAATATATATTATATTTTTTTAATGTAAGGTTCAATGAGAACTATCTTTGTGCAAAATTTGAGCATCAAACTTAGCTCGAACAAAGAGAAATTATATAAGTGAGTAAATTGTATCAACTTAAATTGTTTGAGGGAGTAAAGTGAGCTAAGATTTTGTTCGGAATGTAATTTGGACAAAGTCGATTGTTCGGAGAGTAAAATGGACTTTTTCCTAAAATATATTGAATCGAAACTAAAATTATGGAGAAACAATAAATTGAATAAGTATGGACATAAAGAATCATAAGAAATCATACAGTTCTAACCAAAATAATATACACCACTAATTTCAGATGTGTCCATACAACTTTGTGCACAAGTCTCAGCAGAACAGTATATCTTCGATCTAGCGTAGATACTAGCACTCACCAGTACGGGAAAATCGTTGTTTACCGAGTGTCTTTAGCTTTGCCGAGTGATTTTGATCGGACAATCATCAAACTAAAAAACAAAAGGTTCTTTGCCGAGTGTTTTTTCTTGTCACTTGGCAAACAAGCAGTGTCTGTCGAGTGTATTATTTTGCACTCAGTAAAAAAGTAATTTTTTCCCTTTTCTCCTCTCAGAACTTTTCCTATTCACTAAATACAACATGTGTAACTCCATTTTAAAATTTAAAGTTTTTTATATTCATTTGCTATATTTAGTTAATTAATTACATTTCAAGCAATTTTTTAAATAAAGTCAAATTTGAACTACAAGTGATTCAAATAATAAACTATAATGAGTATAACATTTATATTCATGTTATTTAGCCCAATTTAGGACCTTACCCATGAAAAAAAGAATTTTGTCATATATTTTGTAACAAATATGACCGCTAATGTTTGTCTCGAATGATTGTTAAATTCTAAAAAAACCAAATAAAGTTAGAATATCATGAGATTTTTTATGATGTGATGGTATCATGTGTGGAAGCTACAATAAAAAGTAAAGAATGCTTCGCAAAAGTTATGATGTACATTGCTTACAAAACGGAGAACCTTCGAAGAAGAACCTTTGAGTTCATAATAAATCATTAAATTTTGGAGTGAAATTGATGGACAAATTTTATTTTGCTTCAAATCATTTTGTATAGGCAATAGATCATATAAATAGAGTCATGCTAAAATTTGATTATACTTAGAATATATTTGCTAAATTTTTTTAAAAAAATTAAGTACACTGAATTTTTTTGCCGAGTGCAAGGTAAAACAATCGACAAAGATTAGTTTGCTGAGTGGATTCCTGTGCACACGACAATGTTGCCAAGTCATGGATCCCAACGTGCAAAACTGGAGCTTCTCATTGGTCTAAAAACTTCAACTAGATTCATCATCTATTCTCTCTTACCTCTCTCCTGGCAGTCCAAACGGCGGCGGCAGGCGGCGCAACCCTCGGCTGGTGGCAACGGCAGGCGACGGCACACCCCCCTCCACCCCCCCCGCGCCCAACGCAGTGCAGCCCCAAGCGGCGCTGCCCCGTGACGGTGGCGGACAGCGACCCCAAGCGGCGGCGGTAGGCGAGCAGCCCGCCCCCCCAGGCGGCGTGGCGCTGGGCGGCGCACCCGAGGCGGCCCCAAGCCGCGCGACCCTAGGCAGCCGTGGGTGGGCGCGGTGGCGGTGGCCCCGACTAGAGTGGGCTCGAGCGCAGGCATGGGCCCGACCGGCACGGTGGTGGCCCGTGCGGCAGTCCGATGATGGCGGCACGTCGACGAGTTTCACAATGGCGACCATCCAGCCCGGGCGTGGTGGGGTTGGCGGGCCTAGCTCTGATAATATTTTTTAATTTTGTGGAAATATTGTTGTTGAGTGCAAGATTTGACACTCGGCAAACTCTTTGCACTCGGCAAACGCTCTTTTGCCGATAAGACGTGTCGAGTCCTGTTTGCCGAGTGTGGCACTCGGCCAGCCTTTGCCATGTGCAAATAAGGCTTTGCCTAGTGTCTCCGGCACTCGGAAACAGCGATTCTCCCGTAGTGCACGCAGAGTAACAGAACTCATGCATAAATTGATTGGCTAATTTATACTCCCTCCGTTTTATAATTATTGATGTCGTTGATTTTTTTCTTTATGTTTGACCGTTCGTCTTATTCAACATATTTTTTCAAATATGTAAAATTATAAGTTGTGTTTCAACTTTCTTTGATGATTAAACAAATTATAACAAAATATTTGATTATTATTAAATTTTTTTAAATAAGACAAATAGTCAAATATAATGAAAAAAGTCAACAGCGTCAATAATTTAATCAAGGCTCAGGGACACGGCGAGCAGGCCGGCTTGTGATGCCAGCATGTAGCAGCAGCGTCCACAAGAGGGTGATGAGCTCGCCGCCGCGTTGCAGGACCTCTATGTGGCCCTTGACGTTGTCAGATGGAGCTAGATAAAGCAGCATCTCCGACCAGAACTCCGCCAGGAAATCCCACAAGGCGTTTTGGTCTCCGGCCTCTCCTCGTGAGCTCAGCATTTCAGCCTCCTCCACCAGCTGCTTTCCAAGCCTTGAACCGTTCTTCAGCACCTCATGGGAGCCTTCGCCGCCGAAAGCAGCGATCAAGCGACCATATGCGCCTGCCTCCTGATCAGCACTGCCGCTTCTCGACACTTTCTCGACGCTCTTCCTTAACCCCCTTGTAGCGACGCTTCGTCCAGGCGGAGCTGTCTGGGAGAAGGTCGGGCTCCTCTGCCACAAGGTACGTGCAGTAGCGTGACAGGCTAATGGCGATGAGCATGGCTGGCGTGGAGGAAGAAGATGACCTTCCAGTTCCAGATGAGGAACACCTGACCTGAAAGAGGCTTGTGGCGATGTGCCACACAAGTATCGCATCTGTGGCGGTGGTTACCTCGTCGCGCTGTGGCCATGGCACGCCCAGCTGATGTCATGGCCGAAAGCCTGGCAACGGCGTTGCACTGTGGCCATGCCGTTACTGACCTGCCCTCCACTGCTTCTGAAGGACCTCGAGAATAGCTGCCTTCACCTCGGGAGAGATCTTGACGACAAGGCTTGTGACGTTTTCTCCATAGGACCAAGTAGATGATTGAAGAACTGAACCCATGTCATCTCGGATAGAAGCCTCGGTTTCTGTGAGCAGCTCAGCCTGCCCCATCTCATCCTTCCAACGCTTTGGGGATCTGCATCGTCTTAGCAAACAGGACAAAATCTTCCGGATGCAACAGTGCTGGTGGCACCTGATGTAGTGGCCAATTATGCTGAGCTTAGTCCAGTTAGAGCGCATGCTGGCGACTATCTCCATGATCTCGGTGCACCCGATGACCATAGGGGAGTACAAGTGCAAGTGATTGTAAAATGCCGTTCTGATATCGGTTCAGGTTCGAGCCGGAGATCATTGGAAGAATTGTAGCCTTTGGCTCCAATGGAAAAGGATTACTAGGACAAATAGTATCCAAAGCGAAGCCACAGATCAGCAGCGACAAGATGAAATCAAGAGTGGCGAACAGCGTGCCCAAACTGGCAACGGGGAGAGGGGAGTAGTAGAAGTCACTTGCGAACGTGAGCTCGGCAGCGATCACTTGGAAAATCCTCTCGTGATCGTCTTCTCGTCCGAGCAGCCCGTCGTGGATGAAACGGAATGCCCAGCTCGTGCCAGCCTCCGCGAGCTGGTACCCGGCAAGTTTCCGGCGCAGGCACTTGAATAGAGCAAAGGAGAGGCAGAGATCCTTGAGCCCTGGTGCGCGTGAGATGCCGATTCGCTTTGTGACCAGAGACGGTCCAGTGTGATTAGGTGACTTCCTTCATCTTCAAGAGCGGAACGCTTGACACGGTACCCTAGTGGGCTCCTGTCAACGTCCTTGTTCCTCTCCCCCGTCACTATGAGACGGGGCACCGCAACCGCCGGGCCTTCAGCTTCGGAGAAACCAGCTTCATGGAGCTGCAACATGTAGCCGTCCATAAGCTGCACATTGCGTCCGAGGGCGAAGGATCTGGTCGCTCTTCTGGAAGGCGACGAACCTGAGCAGCATCCTGAAAGTACCAAATGCCCAGAGCGGTGAGATTATTTGGCTTATACCTTCCAAAGCATTTCTCTGGCTATCTCCTCTGTCGAGAGATAATATGTGGTAGATGACAAGCCCGGCCACCCAGAAAGAGTATATGAAACTCTCCATGGACGGCCGGACCTTGAGGCTGTTGACGTCATCGCCACCGGCTGCAGGAGAGGTGATGGCAGCGATTGCTAGGGCCACCATATATATCTGTCTTCGCCTTGAGAAACTGGACGAGGACGACCGAAAGAAGCAACCAGATCTGGTCATCGTCATCCATGGACCACAGGTTGGTGGTCATGTAGGACAGGACGTAGGACATGAGTGGGAAGTAAGCAGCTGACAGGGCCCACAGGAAGAAGCGGAGCGCCGGACGACGGCGGCTGTGGCGCTGACCTGAGCTGAGTCTCAGCAGGAGCAGGCCATGCAAGGCAACCGCCAAGACGAGGTAAGTAGCCTTGGCTGGTGGCTCCATTATTCCGAAATAGGCACTGGGCTGGGCAATTTGGATGGAATGAATGAGGCAATCTGTTGGCTTTATCAGACGGTCAAGCTCTGGTGAGGCACTGCAGTCTTAAAGGGAGGGCACAACGTAAATCTCAAGGAAGGAATAAAGGATGCATGCAAGAATCTCGGGCAACGGGGGCCAAACTAATGCAATCAGAAGAAGAATCCCACTGATTATTTTGGATAATATAATAATCTAAAGTGCAAAGTAGAGATTAAAGTTGATTTCTCGTCTCTGCCGCAGAAAACAAGGTACGAGGTGCATAACTTTATCAAATTCCTTGCTTCTCCTCCTATATCAAGGTACTACTTGTCTGCTTCCTCGCTTCACTTTTCTCCGTGGGATAACCTCGTTTTTTTAGTGAACCGACACGGGAGTCCCGTACCTTTTCTATTTTTAAAAAACAAAGGAGAGAGTTTATGTGTTTATGTAGAAGGCCATAGGACCAAACAAGACCCTAACAGAAGTCAAGTTAGAAACTACTCAGCCAATTAACATACACAGCCTTTCTATTAGGCTTACCTCTAGCAAAAACCTTTTTAATTCCAGAACAAATGATCTTGTCCATCTAGACATAGGCAAGGCTGCTCATGCTCAAAAACTATGTCGTTCCTGTGAAACCAGATGATCCAAGAGACTACCAATAAGACCTCTGAAGATGGGAGATCCAAACTGATCACTAGCTAACTATAACATGCCATTTTGGCTCTAGAGAAGTGTCCCCATGAATGCTCACAAATTGCCAGCACCATATTTTTGCTAAATGAGCAGTCAAAGAACAGATGACTAAGAGCGTCAGCTTGTCATTGCATAGAACATAACTATAACATTGAGCTGCATTTTTTTTCCTTACCAGGTTTCTTGTGTTCAACCTGTCTTACCCATAGAAGAACAGTTGGTCTGTTGCACAACAGGACTTCCACAACCACTTTTTTTTAAAAACTACTTCCACAACCACTTGAACCATGGGGAGACATTGCAGTGGCCAAATGAGCTGATATGATTTTCTATATTAAACTTCAGTAAGCTCCGGTATGTACATCCAGACATCACAGGTGGTCAGCGAGCGGGCAGCAACCTCAACAACCAACTCGGCATTGATTTACTCCTAGAAAGAAGATCCATTTATCTCCATTTTTATATGATTTTCTAGCTTTACACAGAATGACTTGTTTCAAATTTTTTAATATAGTACTAATGAATAAGTATAACACCATTTATTCAATTCTTCTTGGTGCTGGCGTCTTACTCGCAAACAAAAAAAAAAGAATCTACTAAGGTTTATTATCCATAGCACTGATTTTGTTCGCTCGGCCCGTGCTATGGTTTGTTCTTGACTTTGCCACTTCTTCACAAAACAGGGTCGTCATTTTGGATAGCTGACAGAAATTCTACTCAGCAGCACAAAAAAGCCAAATGATAATAAGAAACAGATAGCCTCCACAAGGTCCAATCTGATCAATAAAGTTGATAATGTGAAAGAGACAGAAGACCACAGTTAAACTGTTAATTACTTACACACATACTGTAAAATCCATTTCGACCCATGAATTGCTCAATATAAGATGCTTAGTAAAATCACAGGTATGAACCATGTCGTGTGAACCACAACCTGAAAGAACATGCAGTTTGATGCTATAATGGCAAAGCTGGATAAGCCTTCGATTTTAAAAATTGGTGGATATTGTGTAATCACAATAACCCTGCCAGAATTTTGCCATTCTGTCTGATTTTAAATTAATCGAGGACGTTAGGACAACCTTTTTAGCTCAAAAGTGAACTAAAGGTGTTGTCCTAACATCGTCCAATTAAAAACGGGAGGGAGTATTTATGTAAATAATCTTTTGTGTGTGGTATTAACAATCTTCCAAGTCAAGCAATTTCTAGTTTAGAAACCAGAACATTGATTAAACGGAGTGATAATAACACTAGCATTTCCTACCTTGGAAATATTATGAATATTTCAAATCCGAAACCAAATGGTAACTAACAAGTGTTCTGTGGCTGCTATAAAAGACTTGGGTAGGCATAGCGATGCGCAAAATATTCAAGATGTAAAAAGACAGTTCAAGCCTCCGGTAGGGAACCTCATACTCATATAGTCCCAATCAGAGAGTATCTAGTAGAAAGCTTACATTCAGAACATCTCCGAGTCCGCTGGACAATAATCTTCTCAATGCATGACAATAATCTTCTCAATGCATACACCATAAGTGCTCAAGATGCTAAAAATCTTTTGAACCCTCTTATCAAATTTTCCACACTTAATTTCCACTAATTTCAGATTCTTAGATGCAACTGCCTCTTTGATGGATTGCAGTTTCCCTTCATTGCCACCCACCCATTTGGGGCCTGTATCAAACATGAAAGTAAAGTAAAATCAAAAGATCATGCATGCTTTAACAAGGAAACAGTCCAACTTACAAAACCTGTACCTTACAGAGTTGAAGAATGAGCTTCTCTAGCACAGGTGTAAGCTAGAGAAAGCATACAATAGCTCGCAAATCAATTGCCACACACCACTCATTGAGTAACAGAGTCTTCAATTTACTCAATGTTGGGCACCAAATCAGATCCCTTTTGAAAATGAACTGATCAATACGCAAAGGAGTATGAAATCAGAATTTTTCGAACATGTTTTAGAGAAGTGTTGTAATATGTACTACGTAAAATAAGTAAATAATAATAAATATGTAATTAAAAATGGACCTAATGATATTAATTTTATGAATAAACCTGATCAAATTAAAATGAATTGATTTTGACAAATTCTAAAGCCACACTAATTTTGGGGCAATAAAAGTAGAGAAAGTAATAATCAAAGAAGTAGAGAAAGTAATAAGTAACTAATTTGATATTCGCCGCGCAAATGCACGGGCTGAGCAACTAGTTATGGTGTGCATTTTACAAAGAGGCGTAGTGGATGACAGAAAACAGTAGGAGTGAAGAAAGAAGTAAAGAGATGCATACCGTCCCAGGTTCAGCTAATAGCTCCAAACTTTCAGCCTCCGATAACCCTTTAAGAAGAACAGAATCAGTAATCCCATCACCATTATCAACACAATTATCACAAATGTCATTAAAACATGAATGCCCGGATACTTCTCCATCACAACGATCATCACAGTCACGGAGTCTCAAATGATGATGGCATGCTTTCCAGAAACGGAGTCTTGTCAGAATTTTCAGTCAATTCCAGATAAATCAGACCTGGACACGAAATATGAGTCCGGATGTTTTCCTCGAAATTACAGTAGCGCATCGTCAGCTTCTCAAGGGATTGGGACAATATCTTCTTGGCATCAACAATGCAAAACGACATCAGTAGCTTCTTCAGTGCTGGGCAGCTTGAAAAATCAAGGAATCTGCCTCCTAATATTACACTAGAAAGGTCTAGCACCTTCAAGTGCTGGGAGATGGGAAGATTGTCTACGGACAGGTTCCCGTTATCATGGTAATAATGTACTCTGATGGTCTGAGCTTTACACAGCAGAGCTTTTTTGATCCAAATGTTCGTGCTCCAACTGATGGACTCCGAACTCACACAACTCCAGTGGCGCGCTGCGGTCGCGTTGGAACAGCAGATTGTTCACGAAGTTGTTCAGAATGTTGAATTCCTGCTCTGAGAGCGACAGGTTGCATACAGCAGAGCTAATGCGCAGGGATGGTATGGATCTCCAGAGGTGGCCGCCAGCGCCGTGCGAGCACGCACGTCCCCACGGCCTCCCGCGCCGGAAGGAAAGACAGAAAGTTCTGCAGCACCTCGTCCGGCAGGACCTCGATCCCCGCCGCGGGCTCCTGCTTCTGCTGGTCCTTGCGCCGCAGGTAGACGAACTTGGCTTCTTGCTGAGGCATTGCGTCGAACAGGTGGCATGCACCGGTCCTGGAAATATTCAGGAAATTGCCGAGCCTAGAAAGATGGGATTACTATCGCTACTCTAACTAGAAAACTTTTAGGCTCAGTGATCTTTTACCTTTAAAGCTTGGAATTGAAAATGTAGATGGATCAACGAACCAGCCTACCCACCCCTACGAAGTATAGAGCCGCGCAAACGAATATTATCGACATGAACCGCCCTGCCCGACCTGCTCCCCTTGCAAAGCTGAGTGCGGACCTGGGGTGAAAACGGTGATGGAAATTTCTGATCCACCGGCGCTGGTTTCCAAAAATACAAGAAACGAAAAAAATATTATGGGAAATAACAAAAATCATCACGGAAACAGAAAAAGTTTTATTGGGAACGGAAATGAAAAGCTCACAATTTCCTGTGGAAATTTTTGAATTCCTTATCCAACCAACGAAAGCTCAACCCACTTATGGAAATAATGTCTCGTATGAAAAATAAGTACAATAATTATGGCGTGGTAATTACCATCATGATTATTTCATGATTCTACGTAGCTGATTTGTATCCAACATGGCAACAACGACACTTGTAGAAAACTACAATTACCTACAATTATGAACATAAGTTTGATTTGATTTCTACCCAACAAGGCAAACTATTGCCTTTAATATTCAATATTACACTACATGCACGCATGGTTGAAAAAACCGTCAGTAACGGAGGTTATCAACCAAACCGGTTCTGGTCCGGTTTCATCGCAGGACTGGTTTTCGATCTTTTTTTATGAATTTTCAAATTTGACAAAATTGATATGAAAAATTATAAAAAGAACTAGATGAAAAGTAAAAAATTGTGGTGGAAGATTTACGAAAACAAACAATTTTAAGTGGTAAAAAAATCAAGAACTGAAAAACAGATAAAAAAAAGGAAAATAAAGTTTACATGATTATTTATGCACCAAATATGTACCATATTGTTATCGCAAAAAAGTATATATTGTGTCTTCTAAAATTTTTTATTGAAAAAATAAAGCATTGTGTTGAATGATTTATTTTTTATTGAATGATTTATTTTTTCTAGAGTTGAACTCATGTTGTATGGACTATATGTACTGTTGGTTTTAAATGCCTGTCGTGTCAATTATATATATCATATATGCGAATAATCTTGTTTCAAATAATTAAGATGCAAAGTTCATTCCATAATTTTTTTTCTTTTCATTTTTTTTCATTATCGATTTTGACTCGTCCGTGAACCAGTAAAATTGCTCTATTACCGACCATGAAACCGGTTAAATTTCATTTGAATTTGATTTTTCCGTTCAAGCGATGAGCTGAGCGGTTCCAACATTAGTGTTAACGTTGCAACATAGTTGTAATGGAGTACCGTGCTACCTTTTTCTCCAACGAAGAAGAAAGCCATCGAAGGGTACCAGCTTGGCGGGCCTGTTTATTGGGCCAATAGGCCACATAACAAAGGGAAAGTCCATTCAACAATAAATTGATCTTCTTCCAGTTGGTTAAAAAAAGTTGGTTGCCGGACAGGGCGGTCCTGAGGATTTTGGAGGCCATGTACTAAATATTAATTCAGGCCTTTAACATAAGTGACAAAAAAAGTTGGCTGCTAGACAGGGGCCGAGATAGACGATGGCTTATGTAGATTGGAATCAGAAGAGATTAGTGATTGATTGCATAACGGGTTTTATGGGCTTTTGTTGCTTTGAGTGCATGTACGTAGGATACCTTGTTTAATTTGGGGGCCAATAGATTTTCGGGCCCTGAACCATCGCACCGGTTGCACTTGATCTGGGACGGCCTGCCGTTCGCCCCTGCCCAGATCAATCGATTCCACATTCGTGCTCATGCATTTGGGAATGGGAAGAAGAAACGATACGGAAGCCTAGCTAGATACACATCAATGAGCATACCAAGGCGTCATTGAATAGGGCTAGTTTTCCTTATATGCCCCTAATAAATAGAAAGTTGTGCACCTTTTATTCAACAATCTATATTTTAATTGGTTAGCAGCAGCAACCCCTATGCATGAGGTTGTGGGTTCGATACCTGATCCCCTCATTTTGCATGGCGTTGTGGGGCGGGTGAGGGCGTGCCGGTGCAAAAAATCTTCGTAGACGCGAGAGTGAAAAATTCGGATTTTTTACTCGCGCGCTAGCTACCGAAGTATAATGATTTCAAATGTTTGTTTCACAATATTATTACGTATTTTATTCTCCAAAAGTATTATTACTTATTTAATAGAACCATATGGATTGTGTAGTTTACGTTGCATCTATAAATTCTTTCAATATACTCGTGTCTTCAAAACTTGCCACATCTTAGGTTTTTTTATTAATAATAGGATGATCCATAAATGATTGATAAAAAGAGCATAATTGTTCATTGAAGTTATACAACTATTTAAAATGTTACATTTTTAACTCAATTTTTTATTACAAGTGAGTATGATGTGTGTAATTTAAATATTGTAAAAATTATTTATATATTTCAGAAAAGGGGCCTACAATACAATTTCGCATCGGGCCTCCAAAATCCCAGGACTAGCCCTTCATGCTATGCCTCGATGGTTCCGATCACAATTACCTTTTCTTACCGCTATCAAATTTCTGTTCAGTTAATTTTGTTTTCAATTTCCAACATTACCGATATTGCTTTCATTTCTGAGTTTATCAGTTTCGATTTTAATTAACACTAAATCATACGGCTAGGGAATAGTAATGGTATTTTCCTATCATTCTCGATTGTTTTCATACCTAGTGCAGAGGGTCGCTTGGAACATGTAATGCATTTAGAGTCAAAAGTTCTGGACCAGGAAAGGCCAGCAAGAATAGGATCGCGGGGAATGTGGAAGAAGAAGGGGGATGGGAGCTGAAAAGTGCGTGGCAAGGGTGGGCTGGATCGAATGGAGACAAGTATGTGGCAAGAGTGGCAGAGTGCTCTTGGTGGGTAATTGGTGTGCTCAGGGAGCTAACTAGCAAACCGTGTCTCTCCCACCTTCCCTTTCCTCCATTCCAAATGCTCAGTTACCCTAGTACAAAACGTTGTAATCTCATGTAGCAAAAACAATAAATTCCAAATTATGGTCGATAAGTACAACTTTTACTTGAAGGCCTCTAATAAATGAAAGTATATACAGAGAGAGATTAATTATGTTTCCTCTTAACTTTCTATGTTTTTATTATGATACAGGATATGTACTTTGCTGCAAATGCTTCCAACCATTCGTTATTTCTGAAATCCATGGACAATCCTCCTCTTTGATGACTTCATTAGAAGATGACATAGATTTTGTTAATCTCTAAGTCAATTTTTTAATCATTAGATTTTGATCTAATCTCCCAACTTTTTCATTTACGTGTGAAAAAATGTCCTTTAACAAAATGAAACTGTTACACCTAAAAACTAACTACTCTAGAACTATATTGTTATTGTTCTAGAAGTACATTTGCATTGTTACAATAAGAGAATGACTTTTGTGGGTATAGGGGCATGTACCCATCCTAGCTTTTTTTATTAATTATGGTTAAATATAAAAATTGAGTCTCTTATTATACTATTAAATTGTAACTAAGACAAAAGCAAAAAAATCAATTAATTGCTAATAAAAAAATCTATTTTGATATTCCTATAGACGATCGTCTTGCTATTCCATTTTATTGCCTTAACTCCAAGTGGAAGGTTAGTCCATCAAATGGCGTGTCACCCGTGGTGGGTCATGGTGGATCTTGGGCGAAACAATGCATGAGTGCCCTGTTCTCTTGCCTATGTAAAACTGTATTACTATTTATCAATGCATACTTCACAATATATTAATAGTGGGATTTAAACGAGTCATTTTTCTCTTTCACAAAAATTTGAGTTTACTAGATCAAGGTAGACTTATCATCAGGATGTAATTGTGAAACTGGCCACATTTTCGAGATCAAGTGCATGTTTGACTCTTCTTCTTAGGGTTTGTGTATATGAACTTGGTTTTTTTGAATAAATTGAACAATAATGAATCAACTCTACTCTATTTGGACGATTTAGCGGGTTTTAAGTCCATTGTAAAAAGGCAATTAAAATAGTCAACTTAGCCCCTCAAGTATGGCTCAAAGCTCAAATACGTCTTTCAACTTTTAAAAGGTCCAATTTAGTCCCTGAACTTAGAAGGTTCAATTTCGTCCCTGGTCCTATGCGGTTACCCATGTGGCACGCCACATCAACACATGACATGCCCTCGACTTTAGTTTTGTATTTTGAATTCAAAATAATTTTTCTCTCAAATATGAAAATATGATTTTTTTTAATTAATTCTATTTCATTAACAAAATAACATCCCATCATTTTGACTGATTGGGTCAATTTTTCTAACATATCAAGTGGTATATAAAACTATTGATACTATAAAATATGAAGTGAAACCAAATATTTGAATTTTCAAACCAAATATACAATATTTTGTATCACGTGTTGGGATGCTTATTTTTCACGCAATAGAAATGTTGAAAAAAATAAAATCTTTTTTTCATAATTCAGAGAAAAATCGATTTAAAATTCAAAATCCAAAATTGAAGTTGATGCGGCAGTCCACGTGCTGACGTGGTGAGCCGCGTGGATGCCATCTGAGATCAATGACGAAATGGAATCTTTTAACCAACGTTTAGGGACTAAATTAGACCTTTTAAAAGCTGAAGGACGAAACTGAGCTTTGAACCATAGTTGAGGGACCAAATCGACTATTACGCCTTGTAAAAACATATTTCGATTGAGGGCATCTCGTCCGACTTGAAAGTTCTCTTAACTTAGAATTTGCAAGAATTCTAAATTCCTTGCAGCTCAAACCTTTGATACTATAAATATTAAGGACCCAAGGATTGAGGGCATCCAAATCAAACAAAAACTCATATATTTACTTTTCATCTCCAAACTTACATTTTTCAACCCAAGTTGACGTTCTTCACTCTTATCTCTCGATGGCATTTGAGGGTGTCCTAGCTGGCCGGCCAACCCTAGCTATAGCTAGGTGCAGTTGCCCTGACTGGGTCTCTCCCCGCACCGGAATTTGTTTTGGTTTTAGTGGCATCCCGTGAATTCCAGTTATTAGGTCAAAATTACTTTCTTCCAAACCAGAATTTGCTAGCAGCCGTGAATTACTGGTTTGTCGCAGAGGTATGTGCTCGTGTTTAATGACATGTTTAGACATAAACAGTCATTAAAGACTCGTTTTGTTTTGTAGTAGTGTCGGCGGTGTTGCATAAACTGTTTTTATGGACAGTGTCCCGTGCTTACTGAGAACCAATGGCCGGTAGCCCGGTATGACAGTGTTGACTTGGTTCAGATAAATTTGTTATACAATTAAGCACCCGCATGTGAATGACATATATAGGCCGGTCATAGACTCTTAGTGCGTAATAACTTATGTCCCCGTGCATGATACTCCTCATTAAACGTAGGTAATACCGGAATTAACTAACCCTAGCAGTGCGTAATTTGCGACTCTCGTGCTCGGAGCCGGCCGGCTTGAAAAACAACCACTTCCATGTCCGTAGGCACTGGGAGGCGTAAACAATCGCAGTTATGCGTCCTGGTCGAAGTTCGTCGCCTGAATTTGCCAACTAAGTCCAAAGGCACTCGCGGACTTGCTTCGAGCTGCGTGCCCTAGCTAGCTCACATGTTTCCGCTTGCATGGCGTTCTGCCAGTAGTAGTATAGGAGTACTAGCTAGCTACTCAATCTTACAATTTTGAGAGCTCAAAAAAATCGTACAATTTTGAAACAGACACCAAACAATTCATGTGACGGTTTTGAAGCCACATATTGTTTGCTGCGACACATGGTAATGGCACACTGGCATGTTACTCCCATGTTCTAACAGTGAGCAAACCAATGTGTCTCTAGACACCAAAAGACGAGTTACATATAGGGCCTGTTTGTTTCCTCTATGCTAAAATTTTAGCTCATAAAAGTTTAGTTCTGTTAAAGTTTAGCACTAAAACTTTAGTATTGGGGTGTTCGTTTCCAATGCTAAAGTTTAGTTTATTTTCTATAAAATGATCCCATTATCCCTAATTAATGCTTTTATCTCACTCTGGAGGAGAGAGAAAGAGAGGGTAGGTGGTGTCCTAAGTGGAGAGTATGTGACTTTAGCACATTTTAGCACCAAGTTTGGTGCTAAAATTTTGGCCAACTTTTAGCAGTTGGTGCTAAAGTGTAGCACCCTTTAACATACTTGTTCGTTTCCTGGTGCTAAATTTTAGCCCATTAACACACTTTAGCCCTTTAGCACTAGGAAACGAACACCCTCATAGGCTAGCTAGAATCCTCTGGTTTTCCCGCTTTCGGTTAAACCGCTCATCACGGACCAAGGAGCCGTTATGTACGGACAAATCAAGAACAAGGTTAACAATTCCACTAACGAACGGGCCCTTGTTTTTGGGCACATATATATAATGCCGACACACTGCTAACCATAACACCAAGAGAGACAGCGCCCTAGAAATTGTGCATGTAGGGAATCACCTCTCTCCCAATCCGGCCCTTCACTTATGAAGTCCACAGCTTCGGTGGCCGTCCTCATCGCCGTCATAGCACTCCTTTCTTCCGGCGCTCACATCGCTGCCGTCGATGGTGCTAGACAATTGCCAGCTGAGGGCCGCGTCGAGAGCCAGCAGATGGCCGCGGCGGCGGTTCCTTACTCGACCCTGCACACGAGGGCATGGTCGACGACGGCGACGGCGTGGACGCAGCAGCTCCCTTCAGGACCCAGCCCGAGGGGTCCTGGCCACTAGCTAGCGGAGCTGATGATCATCAGTTATCTATGAGAGAAGTACCAAAGAGCTCCCTTTGTACGACAGTTTTTTACCCATGGTTCGTACATTTGGAAGAAGCTTTTGCGAGATTTGTTTCTTTTCAGTGTTCACTATATATCTTGAGTTTGTCACTTTTCAGTTTTGTCCTGTGCTAAATTTTTTTTCAATTTTGGTTAGGTGCAGTGCCATTTTTATTACCTTTAATAAGTTCTACGAGCTTAGGACTAGTGTTCTAATTTTTCCATATGGCCACAAGGCCCCCGGCCGATATATAGTGTGCAGTTTGTTGGATAGAGTAAAAAAAAAGATTCTACGAGATCACGTCTAATCCTCATCGGATAGACGCTCAGTAAAACCTCACACCTGGCGAAAGTGTCACAAACGGTGATGATGAAGAAACGTGTGGGCTTGATTTCACATTGTTTTTGCACTCCCCTCTTGTACATGTCCATGTGATTTCACATTTTTCACTGGTTAATTAGGAACCGCAAGCGTTGCGCTAGTTTTGGCATGGCTCCTTTTTGGTTCCTTCGCCCCATGTCCGTTGACTTAATAAATTCCCAACTGAGTAAAAACAATAGTTAAGGAACCAATATATAGCTATCATATCGCTAGCGAGACCTGGCCCACATATATGCTTAGGCAACCAAACAGGCCTGGCCGATAAATATGCTTAGGCAACCAAACACACATAGGATTTAATAATGCGATACTAATGATAGCTAAACAACTTCGCTACTAGCATACGAAAATTGACAGCTTTTAGAAAAGACGTCACCGCTACTTAGATATGGAGCGACAGTGGTGACGGATTTTTCAAAAAAGAACCAAGGTCTTGAAATTACTGAGCATGGGGCAAGATTTCATATCTCACTTCAAAGGATTCTGGTTCAAAATAAGAAAAACATCTAGTTACACCTTTTAGTCAAATCAAGAGACAAAAAGCAGGCATATAGCAGATAATAGTTTATGCATCCTCGTACACAAACCATATATTGGCCCATCAATTTAACTCCTGAAGAAAGCCCAAAATAATTTCCCAATTTAAAGAAAAGGCAGAAGTTCACATGGTAGCAGTAAAACTGCAATACTACACCAAGAAACACAGAAAACGCCATCAGTAATGACATAAGCATAATAATATATAATACTTAAGAAAATAAAATGTGTTAATGAACATAAGAAGCTTGCATCATTATAATATTTTTATGAACATGCAACTGTACATAGCATTCTTCTGCATAGAAGTGTGAATGGACAGAACTCACTAGGAGATGAGGTAAAATTGCAAACATAATGTTTCAGATTCATCCACCAAGAAGCAAACGCTTGAAACTGCATAACGATCACAATAGACAGAAGCACATGCATTGCATCACGACTAAAATGCCCAACATTCTGCTCCCAAGAATCCATGAAGGTGAGACTGAATTTGACATGTACTGTCTCCAGCAATGGCATGCTTCAAGGAAAGGAAGCCGGCCATTGTTCACATGCAGTGGAAGGGAAAACAAATTTGGGGCCGCAATCAGTGTGCATCTTTTAGGAGAAAAGATTGTATCCTGTGCTACACAATATTCCTAAACCTACATGTATCCTGTCCTAAGTTCTGCAATGTAGTATTGTAATCTATCTTTGAAACTACAAGAAGTGGTCCATAAGAAGAAACAACTTCGAAATGACAAAAAAATCATCCTCCACCACTTGCACTTCTGTTTCCATATCCACTGAAAACTCCTCCAGCAATTCATTGAAATGGTTCTTCAAGTTTATCCACTCGAACTTTAAGTATCCTCCTATATAATCAAGGGACAACAAGATTATTAAATTAGAAGAAACTTTTACTTTCTAACCCACTGCTTCACAGTGCAAAAATCTGCAAGATGATTGACTCAATTTGTGGAAACTTTATTGGCTGCAGATAGTTCACAATGCATAAAACAATACTCCCACCATTATTTTTTGTTGACATTAGGACAAGGATCCTAGTTCAAAATGAACTAGCTCCTCTGTCTGAACCTCATCAAAATGAAAACAGAGTACTATTCAATGTTAGTTAAAATCTTGTAACCTCAGGAGCTACATATATAGAACATTCAGAAAAAAAAATGAACAATTTATTGGTTTAGTTTTCAATGCATGAGCAGGTCATAATATCATATTAGATCTAATTTGTCCTTTTGTCTAGACTAAGATGGAATGCAGTGGTATAGCATTGCACGTAGCATGGAGATCTCTATTTTTCACTTCTGATTGGTATTGGTACATCTACGGAGCTTGTTAAATCACTGCACAATTCAAATAATGTGAAGACACCCCCAGCTCCAATTTTATTGATGCACAATATGGGTCTTTTGAAATAACATTTCTTTCCAAACAAATCTCTAAATAATATTCTGGTTAGCACATGCTATAACAAGTAAAAGCATAAGTTTTGTGCTATTCCAACTATTTTCCTTAACATAGGCAGGCAGTTCAACCTTCTCATTTTCAGCTAAGACTATTAAGCCTCTTAACTATTTGTTGTAAGATATGTATCAGGAGATATAATAATAACCATGATCAATATAGGCATTTAACTTACATCAAAATCAACTATCATTCTCCTACTCACCTGGATATTGGTCTCCTGGATACTGACTAAATCAGAATCTATGCCGTATGTGTTCAAGATCCCCACAAATTTGCGAACATTTTCAACAATCTTAGTGCATCTAACTTCAACTATTCTAAGATGCTCAGATGGGACAAACTTCCCCAAGGAACTGCAACTTGCTTCCATTTCCACTTCATAATAAGTAAGGTCCTACAGCAGATAAATGTACATTAGATCAGTTAGCATGTAAAACCAACCCAGAAAGGAATCGATAGTCATAAAAATGCACGTACATTATCAAGTTGAAGAACGATCTTCTCCAGGATAGGTGTGCGCTTGACAAAGGAAATAAGTGCATCAATCTCACGGATCATACGCCACGGCTTGAGAACCAAAGTCTTCAACTTACTGAACATGGGGCCTGATTTCATTTCTCGCTTGAAAAGAGTCTGGTTAAAAATAAGAAAAACATCTAGTTACACCTTTGCAGTCAAATTAAGAGATAAATAACAGGTACATAGCAGACAATACTTTATGCATTCTCTTACACAGAATAATCAATATCTTGGTTCTTGGACACATCAAGTCCTGAAGAAACTAACGAGTCCAAAATAATATACCAATTTACAGAAAAAGCAGAAGTTCCAATAGCAGTAAAACTGCAACACATCGGGGATGATCAAAGCCTAATAAAACATAATACTTAGAAGTGTTAAAGAACATAAAAAGCTTTGATCAGTATAATATTATTATTAAAATGCAATTGTACTTGTACCTAACATTCTGCATAGAAGTGTGAATGGCCAAAACTCACTGAGAGATGAGGTAAAAGTGCAAACATACCGTTTTAGAACTATCCACCAATTCTAAATGAGTAGCATTAGACAAGCTTCCCAGAAGCCAACGCTTGCAACTGCCATAACGATCACCATAGCAAGAAGCACATGCATCACGGCTACAATCCCCAACACTGTGCCCACAACGATCTGTGAAGGAGCCACTGAATTCAACAAGAGCTGTATCTAGCAACGGCATGCTTCCAAGGAAAGGAAGTCGGCCATTCTCCACATCCAGCTGAAGCGAAAGCAAATTTGGGGCCGAAATCAGCGTGCAGATGTCAGGAGAAAAGATACACCAAGTGATGCACAGATGCCTTAGTGATTGGGATGACAACTTCAGGGAGGAAATTCTGCAATTACGCATCTTAAGCTTCTCCAGCACAGGGCAGCTCGTGAAATCCAAAGGGCGGACATCCAACTCCACAGTCTGAAGCTCCAGGGTCCTCAAGTGCGACGAGGTGGGAGGTAATTTGGCTAGCCGCAGGTATTTTGTAAATGGCATGTTGCGAACCCTGAGCACCCGAACGTCGCGCATCAAAGCGTACTGGATCCACGTCTCTAGATATCGGACCTTCTCGAAACTGTCGCCAATGGGCTGCCCCAACGCAACCCAGATTGGATAGGGGGTGACTGTGAACCCGTCCAGAGGCACCTGGTCGCGCAAGAAGAGCAGATGGTTGACGAACTCGTTGAACCGCGCCGGGGCCCAGAGATTCCGTAACTCGTACGCGGTCACGCATAGGACGCGCATGGACTGCCAGACATGGCGCCAGCGGTGCGAGAGGAAGGACGTCCGCACGGCCTCATGCGCCGGTAGGAAGGAGAGCATGCGGTGGAGGAGCCTGTCCGGGAGGGCGTTGATGCGGCATTCGCCGCTGGCCGCAGGCGTCATCTTCCGTTTCTTGTTCTTGCGGATCGAAGCCATTCTGTCGAACAGTTGGTGGGCGCAAATTCTGCGGGAGCGGAAGAGAGTGAGATGCCAAAACGGCCGAAGAGCACTGCGGAAATGAAGAGAATAGGAGAGATTCTGCACGCATCCGCCTCACCAGTCACCACGGTCGTAGCCTCGTAGGAAGGCTCGCTCTCATCGGCTGCCTGCCGCCGCAGGAACAGACGACGACGGGGAAGAAGGGGACGCGACGCGAGACAGGACCAAGAACTGGGGAGTGGGGAATCCCCTAGCACACCTTCCGCTCGAAAAAAACAAGCTTCGGTGTCGAGCAGGCCCAGTAGCTCACTTTAGACGACCCACTAAGACTGTAGAGAATGGCCCAGCTAACCTGCCAAGGGCCATGAAGCATCAATTTTATTTGGGGGTAATTGTGTTCTTACACAATTCTAATTATTCTCAACTAGTAGTGTGCAACACACGCACGAGCTATAATTTTTCCAAGTGATTTATAAAACACTATACAATTTCAATATAGTAATTTTCGTACCCATAAGTGTTTCAACAAGTATATTGTATATTTGAAACTCGCGATAATGAATGCTTCCATTGCCACACAAGTTTATAAAAACGTTCCTTTGCTGTAAAATGAGATAAATGATCTGCCTAGTAAAACGGTCAAAATCATGTGTTTAAGATAAAAAAACTATATGTGCACAACCATGTTAATAAATAATTACTTAATTTAATACTCTTAATGAAAACATTAACTATTTGATGAGCAGTGTACATGCATATAAATGATTAACCTTGAAACTGCAAAATAATAATTTACAATGTCTACTATCAAACCCTGATGCCTTGGATTAGTGTAAAATCACTCACTTTCAGTAGCAATTTCCTTCGGAATCTAAGCATCAATTGCATCCTTAAAATTTATAAAAGAAAAAAGAAAGAACAAAGTGATGCACAAGCACTTCTGAGCAGTTTAGACGGCAATGTGGGAAGAGTTGGGCAAGGTTAGGAACCACAGTTTTGGGGGAGGTGGAGGTATCATAAAACTCAACTTTGCTTTTCCTTATGCGCTTGCACCTTGGCCCTGGCTGTCGCAGCGGAGATGGACACCGAGGAAGTGGTCGAGAGAAGAAAGGCGGTGCAGCGTAGGAAGGGCGTGCAAGGGGCTGTCGCCGTTATAGTCCTCGGCGTCCACGTGGCCACGGCAGCGGAGGCGTCTTCCTATGGCGACGCCGGCAACTATGGCGAACATAGAGAAAGGAAAACCAAAGTGACCAGCAACTGGACAGGCGAAGATTGATGAAGGAGCGAAAGATACGGCGAAAACAATCCAGAAAATCTCTGAATGGAAAGGAATAAATAAATTAGGAAGACAAGGAATGGAATTATCAGCGCTGGAATAATGGGTGCGCGATTAGACAAAAGAAATCTCTTGATCCTAATTGCGATTTTATTCTCAATTTTTTTCTTTATGATTTGCCCTCGCTTATTCAAAATGAAGCCTTCGTTTGTCCCTACTAGTGGTAAAATTAAAATAATTTTATTGTGATTTTACCCAGTAAGGGCAGAGTCAAAACTCACTTTGAAAAATGAAGGTAAAATCACAATTAGAATTCAAAGTAAGGGCAAAAACAAAATTGTCCCATTTTATGTTTCTCTTCTTATCTATTTCCTTAATGCTTGATTAGTTTGCTACATTTATGATTTTTATGAGGGTCTACATTTATAAAAAAAAATTCTTTCATCAACTCTAACGTGTAGGTTCAACATGTAAAATAACACGTTTTAACATTATTTGGAATCTAAATCAACATTTGTTGGATATTGAAGAATGTTTCAAAATTTTGCACACTTAAGGGATGAAAAATTTGAGAAATTTCGGTAGTGGTCATATCAATACGGGGAAGCTGGCTTAATTAACATAATTTACAAATTCTAATAAAGAAAACCTAATCCATCGAATCCTCTAAATTTCGTGTAGCCGTCCAAACCAGCGACTAAGCCTTTTAACTAGGCATTTTTGCAGCAGTGACGTTCCACCCTGGTTTTGCCACGTGGGTCCTGAAATGTTACGCCGGTGGGACAGTCCATGATGAAAAGTGTTTTCCAGTTGTGGGGCTTAGCGTCTGAAAAACTCACGTCCATTTCATTGATCAAGCAAAATCTAACTTGCGCTTTTAGCTCCTCCGTGCCACTTCAGGTCCAAACGTTTATATAATCTATATATACAATTATCTGCCTACTTAGCGTCTATCTGTGATATTCCCTTCATTTTCAAATTGTTCTAACACTAAAACAGCGATTCCGGTTCAATCCACGGACAACAATTAAAGCGTAGAGAGTATTCCTACTAAACTTTTACCAACTCATCACTCATATCCTTATAGTGTGGCAGCGTGTGTTCTAAATCGTGGTCATATATCTGATTGTAGTGGTCTAGTGGATAGAGAGGGCAATGTACAAAGATGGCCAGTTCAGCACACATAAAAAGATTTAGGGGCAAGATCTACAAATTAATAATTCAAGGACTTGTATGACACCTCTAAATAAGTTCCGAGGACCAGCTGGCGGACGTATATATCAAGAAGTGTACTATCATATTCTCTTGGTATAAACCCAAAAACAAGTTGCAGGGCCAGCCGGGATGAATCACCATTTCAATGGCACGGAAGAAGATTCACAAACTGCTTCCCGGCACACAAACAACAATATGCCGATACCTAATCATTACACGATCCAAGAAAAAGTTCATGACAAACATTGCCAGAAAAGCATCATGAATTTAGTTAGCCTAGTTAGGCTATATAAACCAATTCACAGTTTCATTCCTGCAAAAACGTCTGTTCCTGCAAACCAACATTATCTCTGCAAGCTCTGGTAAAACGTCTCGTTCCTGCAAACCAACATTAATTGACAGCCGGATTATCTCTGATCATCATGAAACTGAAGTCTGCAAAAAAACGACAATTCATAGTAAGTTCCAAGAGGTCCTATATATGTGATATATATATATATATATGAAAATATTACGTTGATTGAGAAGACGGAATCTTCATTCTAGACCTGCAGCCTTGGTTACCAGTATCCAGTTTTGTATATATAAAACTATAGTGGGAGAAATAAAAATATCAGTAACTAGTGTTTACAGGCCAAGTAATACATTCAGGTTTGGAATTTGAGACCCAGATTGGACTAAGTGTTGTTTCTATTCCTTCATAGTTCACCTAAGCCAGCATGTTACTTCAACTTATCTTTGTGAAACTGGCTTTATACCTATTTGGCAGATTCTAAAAATAGGGGAGGTAGAAAACAGCTCAATCATAGCAAGCAAACCAGTCTCAATGCAATGAAACACCATGGAGCTATACAAAACAATTAAGCACTAAAAGAACTTGATAGCAGCAACTAAACAAATTAAGGCAGTGTTAGAGGTCTGCATGAAAGTGCAGATGATGAACGAGAAGTCTAGAATATAGTGGACCGATAAGTTCGCATGAGTACAAAGTGCAAGCTAAGTTAGAGAGGTAAGGATGTCACTATACACGACATTTTGAGAAAATTATAACAGCCACTTAAATCCTATGAGCTCCGGATGCATTTACCGAGTACAAATATTGGATTTCAGCATCATATCAAAGTCAAACACTGGTAATATTTGAGGAATTTATCACTTTAAACGCCACAAGTTAAGCATATTTAAGTCAACAGCAATTTCAGATAAATGTACTCTGAAAAGACCAAAACAACAGTATTTTCAGTTTTCTTGTTAAACATATATATAATCTAGAACACATGGTACAGCCTAGGTATGTAAATGAAACTCACTTCAGTTACCTTTCTGGACCATAGTCACTACCAAACAGATATATCAGACCTCTATGGTCTCGTTCTTAACATATGTTGAGCGTAAACTTCTCATTTTCAACCGAAACTTATATTTCGAAAAGTCATTTGTAATAATTATCATGAGAATTTCACTGTTAGCTCTATAACAATATGTGCATACACATTAACAGATGAAAGGCAGATGTCAATAGCTAAACTCACATGTCAGTTATCAATATCTCATCACACGATCAGTTTCAATAGAAGCTATGCCATTGTCCTTCAAGATCTGCAGAAACTTGCGAACCTTTGCACTATACCGAATGCATCTGGCTACAACTTTAAGGTGTTCATGTTGAGGCAATTGTTTCACCACACTGCAACTTTCTTCCATCTTAATGTTATGTTCCTGCAAAGGTAAAAGTATCTTATTCTTATCCCAACAAATCATGCATGAAGGTATTGAATAGCACATTTATTGAATTGTAGTCCCATAGGAGCTACATATGGGTACATGACTGCAAATACAAATAGGAAAAAGAGTGTGTAACAAAGACTCCTAATAAGATTCTTATACCCTTAATAATCAATTAGATCATAATAATATGCAACAGAAACTTGATGGGGGAGCACATACATCATAAATTTCAAGAGTGAGGTTCTCTAGAACAGGCACATTTTGGAGAAAGCATATTAGTGCAGTAGCATCAAAGCCCACGACCTCACCATTGAGTACCAAAGTCTTTAACTTGTTAAATGTGGGGCACAAATTCAAATCCTGCTTGAAGATGATCTGGGCACAGGAAAAACATCTACTTAGGCTTCTCAAGAGAACCAAGATGTAATGAACAGGCGTACAAGATTTATTAAACATACAGAAAAATATCGTTAAGACCTTAATTAACAAATATTGATTCGCGCACCGCAGAACTAACATTTCCATATTCTTGAAACAGCATAGAAACAAAAGTTCTGAAATATAAAAATGGCAATTCTACACCCAGAGGAAAGAATAGTAACCATCAAGACAAGATTTTTTTCTCAAAAACATCAGGACAAGATATTAAGTGAGGAGTCACACTTATCATTTAATCAGTAGGTATAGTTTTCTTTACTGGCACAGAGATATACAGAGTTACAGAAGCAATTAGCATGAGTATCCTTTTTTTTCAGCCTTTCAGGAGTAAAAACAAATGCCTCCGGATCAGAAGTTTCAAAAACGTGATGCTGCGATATACCGATATAGACACAAACTAATAACCAGATGCTACTGAATCCCTTAGAGAAAAACTCCTGGTGGTTGTAACTAATATAAAGATCTTACTTTGATCCAAATTTTATGAAGATTGTAAATGGCCAAAAGCGATATTAGGAGGCTATGTAGATGACAACGTACCATCTCAGGTTCAGCTATCAACTCCAACGTGATAGCATGAGACAAACCTTCGAGAAGTACACATTCTTCTTCGCTGCCATGACGATCCTCACAAGTGTGGCGAAGCCTGATGGACGCTGTTTCTAGCAATGGCATGCTTGCAAGGAAAGGCGTCATGCCGCCATTTCCATCCAGTCGAAGGGAGTTGAGTCTTGGCACACAAATCTGAGTACGGATATCATATAAAAACTCACAGCTAGAGACACACAGACTTGTCAATGATTGGGACGAAATCTTCTTTGCTTTGATTGTGCAATCATCCATCAAGAGGTCCTCCAGCTCCTCACATCTCGAGAAATCCATATCGGAGCACTCCAGTGAAACAGACCAGAACTTCAAGATCTTCAGGTCCTTGGAGATGAGACGCCCATGAGCTAGCACCCTGCACTTGGGTACGGACATGCCAACAACTTTGAGATCCTGAACTTTACACATCAAGGCGTGCTTGATCCACATGTCCAGGTATCCGTCAACCTCCCGGGTGTCCTGAAATTGGTGGGTCATCATGTCCTCATGGTAATAGGTGGAGAGCTCCAACTCCAGCAGAGTCGCACGGTCGCGGAAGAGGAGCAGATTGTTGACGTCGGAGTTGAAGTCCGCCGCGCTGCCCGGTCTTCCGGCGCCTGTAATGCGCAGGGCGGGCATGGACTTCCAGACATTGCGCCAGCGGGGGCGAGCACGGACGTCCGCGCTATTTCACACGGCGAGAGGAAGTAGAGAACCTGGTGGAGGATCTCGTCCGGGAGGGCGCTGATGCGGTCCTCGTCCATCTGCTTGGGTTTCTTCTCTCCTCGCGGCACGGAGAAATTCTGTCGAACAGGTGGCGGACGCTGCTGCTGCGAGAGCTAACGGATCAGCGGAAGGTAGATGTCAAAGAGCACGGTGGAAATCGGGGACAAGCGAGAACCACTCCACGCGCCGACGCACCTTGGTCGTCGGTAGATCCGCACTCCGACCTCCGACGCAAGCGAGGCGAGCAGGAGCACCAAACCGGGAGAGCGCAACTGCGGTTGTCGCCGCGGCGGCTAAGGGGTTGTTCCTTGGTGCTAAAATTGTATCAGTGTCACGTTAAAAGGAATCTTATTACTTATAAATATTTTAATTAGTTTAATGTTAATTTTTTTATAAATAGGTGTTAATTTTTTAGATGAATCTAACAAACTTAGGTAATTCATTTTTTACTATAATGATGCTACAGTAACCATACTCTAATAGTGGCTTACTTATCTTTATTACATTCGTCTTACAAATTAGCCTAGAGATTCAGTAGTTAATTTTGTAAATAAATTTTATTTAGTACTTTTATTCTTTTTAATGTGACAAGACTAATTTTAGCTTCAAAAACAATTCTTCCACTGCAGCACCACTTCACCGAGTCGTAACACGCATCCCAAAGTTAGGGATGGCAATCCGAGTCCCAGTGCGGGCCCCGACGAGTTTGGCACCCGATGGGTGCGGGTGCGGGTGGATTTTTCTACCCGCGGGGCTCACCTGCATCCGCCTCGCAAAATGGCGGGGCAGGTGTGGGTGTTCTTTCCTACCCGCGGGGCTCCAAATCTATCCATATAATGAACTATAGATATATTGACACCCAAATCTACACATATTTTGTATAATTTGTTTGAACATTTTCTTGTGTTAGATAAAAATATATGTTTTAGTTATGTGTTGATTTATAAATATATAATTCTTGGGTTTATTATCTATTTTTAGTATGTACATCGAAGACCCGCGAGAAGCCGTAACCCACCCGAAACCTAGCGGGTGCGAGTGCGGGTGTGAATTTTCACCTACGGGTGCGGGTGCGGTATGAATTTTCACCCGTTGCATATCTCATCGCGGGTGGGCTTGTACTCCACCTGCCCCGTTGCCATTCCTACTGTCGAGTCTTAATCTCGGTACTATAGAACTACCCGGTCCCTCAAGAGTATGAAATTCGATGGTGCAACACATAAAACACACAAGAACACACGATTTTAGACAGATTTAGGCCTCTCAATCGAGAGTAATACCCTACATCTTGTATGTTGTGTATTACTTTTAGCAGATTGCTACGAATTGTCCATATTGTTTCGAGGGATTCATGCTCCGCCTTATATATCCGGAGAGCTAGGGTTACATGTAGAGTATTTGTCGGTCTCACAGATTACATACGTGGAAGCTCTATCTCTAAACTTTCTTTATTGATTCAGAGTCCTATCAGACTAATATTGCTTCTTTACTTGTTGATCAAGCCATTATGTCGGTCTTCATATCCGTCTTGTCTTTATACCGATATACGGAACCTTCTATTGTTTCATACCGGTCGAGCACCACTCTGTAGACCCTCTCCACCAATCTTATCTTCATTATTATGCCACCATATCTCTGATTACTACACCTACCTAAAGTTAGTTAGCTACTACTTAGCTACGTGTTTACTGCTTACTAGTGACATCGTTTTTCCCTTTTCCGAAAGAGGAAATACATGGACTCACTTAGATTCACCACTTCAACCACCTTGCCACGAACAAAATTCTGTTGTGTTACGAGGTTGCCGTTGCGACCCTCATTCTGCATTTGGCCCTGTCTCTTGAACTTATTAGGCATTGATTTAGGAAGTGCTCTTCTCCACCATATTGGTAACAACCTTTGTTATGTTATTGCTGTTGCAGTTGGCAGGCCTTCTTGTGTTCCATAATGTGTGGGTGTATAAATTATGGATTGAGTATTATATGATGACTTTCGGGATCTGATGATTTTTTTTGTTTTGAGTCGGATGAACACTTTCTCCCTTAATTCCAGTTTGGAAAGGGTTTGCCACACCTCGTTATGAGTTAGTCCACTAGCCCATTTATTATGAGTCGCAAAAAAAGCTCACCTGCTATGAGGGGGCATGTCGGGCCACCTCTAAGTTTGTATTGTGGTTCATTTTTAAAAATGTTAGAGCTTGACGGATTTCTTTAGAATTGAAATGATAATCCAATTGACCAAGAATTCAATGGATAATCGAAGTACATGCCACCCTTCCTCATTTATATCTCGCGTAGACTACACCATTAAGTCAACAATCAAGACATCTCCTTGTGCTACGAGAAGTACCAAGAGGTGGATCTGCTGTAGGAGTATGGGGTACAGCTGCCCCCCCCCCTCCCAAAAGGAAATTTGTAAAAAAAAAAAAAACTATTATATATATCAAGAAAAAACTACATTTACATATATACCTTAATAAACATTTGAATATTTGATTTGAGTTCAGATGTTCATCAAATAACAAGAAGGGTTTGTCTCGATGCTCTCCTAGCAAACCAAACGCATTGTGGTTGGTTTGCACATCGGAGAGGGAAACTGTTTCATCTCCCAAATTCCGATCCTTTTGCCTCTCCCATCTCAATATCTAAACACTTTAGTGACGAGTCAACCTGCGTAGGAGACTCTCGAGCGTCATAACGATTGCCCCCACATTGCGTTGGGTGGCCGACATCGATCGCAGGTAGCCCAAGGCCTGTTACCAACAAACTTTGCTCCTAGCTAGTAGCTGTTAAATATACTAGAATTTGAGGATAGGGGATTTAAAAGATGGAGCTGACTAGAGAATTTGATGAACATGTTAGTGATATTTAGAGTACTCACAACTATTTTAATCATGTTTGTTAATTAGTTAAATTTTTTTGCTGGTTTTCTATATCGCACGACATTGGATGTCCTAGCTGTTGAATTTTCTTTTTTGAGACCATACATCTTGTTGATTTAGTTTGTTCTTAATTAGATGACACATCCGTAAAAGAAATGACAAGGCATGATATTTATTATGAAAGAGGAGGTAAGTGTTTCTTTAAGATGAAAGGGTAGTGACACTCTTTTTCAAGCCGATGAAAGGAGAATGAAAGATGCATTGAGACTCTTTTTCTTTCATATGCATAAAAAATGATCCTCATTGGTACATCTATGTAACCATTTGATGTCGTATTTAACCTATAAAACTGTGAAATAAAATAGTGCACTGTCACTTTCATTTCATACAATAAAACTAGAAAGCTGATATGTCACATTTGAAAAACGTAAAATGAAAGAAAGGCACTGATAAGGGCCTAACTAAAATCCTAGATCCGGCATTGTAACCAACATCATAAAAATTCTTAGAGCACCAGCAACGTTGCCCAACAGCGAACCATGGACAAGCAAAACCGAACCGCCAACACTGAAAACCGAACTTGTCAGACCTCAAAAGCAAAGTCCAAACATGGTTCGCTTGCAACCGCACCATGAGCAATAAGAAACTATTTCTTGCACAAGATCGTGACACTAGGTCGAGTAGCAGCTCAAGTGATTCCTCCTCTGTATTGAGACACATTTTGATCCCCTCAAAGCAAAAGAAAAATAAATCTGTCACACATTAATCTAAAATGAAAAATAGAAAAACCATCGGAACATAAGGATGGAAAAAAATGAAATTATAACATAGTAAAGAATTTGTGGAACAAGACGGTTGAATAAATACAATCAATCAATTTTGATGGATGAATCAGTTATCTGAAGCTGTCTCTAACCAATGACCCATTCGGTCACTTATATCCCGAATAGGTCTCAAAACGACAAAAAACACATCTCCAACTGAATGAAGCAAAGCAGATACCTATTCGGCGCTGTGGAGGAGCAACGACCCACAAATGAAGACGGACGAAGGCGCCCCAAATGCTCACGCCCTCCTTCCTCTTCCTCCCCACCCCCGACGCCAGCTCCTTCCCCACCTCCGACCGCCATGCTCAGCTCGCGAATCGAGTCGATTCACGAGCTCAGGTTGAGGCCGCGGCAGCGGCGCGGATGGGGGTCGCAGTGGCGCGGAAGGTGGGCAAGGCGGCGGCGTGGGAGGCGACCTAGGCGGTGACGCGGGAGGCATACAAGGCGGAGGGGTCGGTGGGTGTCGCGGCTGCACGCGGAAGTGGCTGGGGTGAAGGCACGGGCGAAGGTCGTGGCGGCGCGAGTGGAGGTGGAGGCGGCGGTGCGGGATCCGGTTGGAGAATAGGTTTGGATTTGGGTGAGCGGTTGAAAATTAGACTATTTAAGTAAGCTACTTTCCTCCTTGTACAGACCTATTTAGTGATTTGGGTACTTCGTTCAGTTGGAGATAGCCTTAGGCATGTACTAGGTGTTCATTTAATCCCACTTCACCCTTTAGAGCAGCAAGGCTCGAGGAGTGCCTTCAACCCACGGAAGGAGCTTATCCGCGTGAGGAGGAGGTTGTGCTGTGCCTTCGCCGTCGCCCAGATGAGGACATTGAACTCAGATCCGTCTTCAACTCCACAGCAGCATCTCAATTCTAGCTAATTTCTCTCAGATTTGGTAGATTAGTGGTGAATTTTTTTTTGATAGGCTAGGGATTTGAGGGATAGGGACGAGAGAGGGAACGGGAAACTTCTCTTTCACCACGCGAAGGAGACGAGAAAACGATGCAAAACTTGTTTTATTCCATGCTGGGACCCACGTAACACCTACGGGCATCAAATCGTGCGAAATCGAACCGAATCGAACATGGTCGGTTCGGCGGAACGCTGCGGCTGCTCTTATGTCGTGAGCCGGCTGCTCTTGCAGATAGCAAAATGTAATCATTTCTTGCATCCATCCAGCCCATAACGTCTGGATCCACAGAAGCTGCTAACCTAATATAGAATGCAGCGGAGTTGTACGTGCGACACGATTGGAGCATGATCAAGGTAGTCTTAATGTAGTTGACTTTGGAGCATTTGATTCTAGCTAAGTTGTTTGGTAACTCCCGAGAATTCATTCCATTTAATTATTATCAAGCACAAACTCATAAGAATCAACACACATGAATACTCTCTCTATCCCTAAATGTAGGGCGTTTGTAGAGTTTGAAATTTTCCTTAAATGTAAGGCCTTTTGCAGATAGGACAAACTTTAGGATTGGTGAAAGAGTTAATGGGTAGGTAGATGAAGATAAAAATGAAGGATATGATAGTCTTTTGATACATTGACTATTTTTCTTGTTTGAATGATAAAAATCCTACATTTAGGGACGGAGGGAGTAGCATGCAGTGAACTACTGCTGTGGCAATATATAGGGCGCAGCTGCCATTCTTCTCTTACAGTTTTTTTCAAAAAATATGTAATTTATGCAATGCATGAATTGGTGAAATTTATAGAACTTAGGAAAAGAAGTTACAGATAACCTATTATCTAGCTAGACTAAGCTATGTGATTACAGCACTGGAAGAAAGAATAAGGGAAGAAAGAATAAGTTAAAAAGGGTCCAGAGAGTTGTTTTCTCCTTTATTGGGTTACTTTCACAAATGTTCTCACATTCTAGCAGTGAGTTTTTTTCTATAGAAAATGAGTGGAATAAGCTTTTACGAGAGTGTATAGTATCATTCTTTGTACCTTCTATTGCATCAAATGTAAATAAATAGTCATAGAAGGACATTCACTTTTCTTGAAAAGAAGAAGGAAAACAAAATGGTGATTTCAACAATTTAACGCAGTAATGCAAAATTAATTTGCTGAAGAATCTGTCATTACGGTTTGCAGGACCTGGAAATAGACGTGCTGAGCCTGCATAGATACGACGTTGCAGCAACCCTTTGTCAAGCATTCGTATTTGCTGTTATCTTCTAATTACTTATGAGGATCTCAGTTATTTCCAGCATCTTCCGTGTTGGAAAGTCTGTTAATAACGAAATTGAGTAGAAGAATCTTCTGCTGAAATCTTGCACTTGTTCGTCTATACCGGCCAATCAGCAGCAAAATTAAGAGCCATACCTTTTGTCAGAAACACTGCAAATTAACCCATTATAAATTAATTATTCGATGGAATGATATTTTATCCAATATATGTAAACAAAAATACATCTAAAGTTGTAACTAGGGCACTAGGTATCTGCATTTGACTTCTTCAGCACACGATGTTGATGTCTGTAAGGCTTAAAAATTGTCCAACATATATACAGCTATACGAGGTGTCAGTGCACATGCAGATCTCGGTTAGATCGAGCAGTCTTAAGTAGCGCGCGTTTTTTTGAAGAAACAGAGAGCTGAAACTCTATAGTAGCTGTCAAAATGGAAGCACGGTCGTCGATGGTTAGTCGGCCAAAGCATCAACTTCAGAGATATAGTACTACTGTAGATTGTGTTTGACTTAAATACGTGAGAATCTACTCACATGCAAGTAACTTGAGATTTGCACAAGCAGCACTCGATTCTGGAACAGTGGAACTTGGTGCATCACAACACAACATATAGCCTATAAATAAATGAACACAGCCTGGTGAAGGAGGGTGGTCAGTCGCCACAGCACAACATATAGCCTTAATCACCAAGTTCGACCAATGGCAGGTGGCCGCAGCAGTTTCCGCTCGGTGGCGGCGATGGTTACCGTGGTTTTGTTGGCGGCCACGGTGGCCGCCATGGCGCAGACGCCGCCGGACTGCAAGAAGATGGCGACTCATGTGATGCGTACCTGCGCTCCTATAGTGAATCCTTTCGACTGCTGCTTGGTGGTCGCTTGGCTGCCAGAGGAATGCTTGTGCGATATCTCAGCTGCCATTCACTCTGATTCTTCGGCGGCCCGATATATCCCTTGCGTCGAGCATCTCAATTGCTAGCTCAAATCTTCATGTGCCTTGCATGCATGTACTGATCGATTCTTCTATTATGTCGTTTATATTTGCTTTCACAAATTGTTGTTATCTGTTTTTGTCCATTTGAAATTACTGCAATTATTTATGTAAACATCAGCGTCGTCAGTACTGAATCTCACTTGTTACTGCTGGAAATAAAGCTATTTGAGCAGGTTATACGAACTTGGATGGGAAGGCTCTCCGATCCGATTCGGCAGCCGAAAACTTTAAAAGATTATCCATTTGATTCACTTATTTCGATTTATGAATAGATGTTTGATTCACAATATTGAAGCTGTTCAACCCAGACATTGGTGACCACTCTCCACTCACTCGCTGGTGAACTGATCGACCAGTGGATGGGATGACGAGCATGTGTACTCCCTCCCAGTTGCACAGTTGGGGGCCTGGTCACTTGCCCACAAGCCCGATCTTGTGTTTCTCACTGCTCTGATTTTCGTCATTGATTTTAGGAGAAAGTTCAAATTACTCTTCTAAAGTATAATCAAAGTTTGGATAACTCCCTAAACTATTGTTTGGTTCAGTTTATCCTAAAATAGTATAATTTAGTTCATTTTATTCCCTAACATAATTTATCATTTTTGTTTCTTCACTCATAAGTGAAGTCTTAAGGTAAAATTTTATAGAGTGCTAGAAAACTTTGTAGCGCATGTTAGAAAAATACATCATGATTTTTTTATCTATATTTTGATAGATAATGAAATTTAATAGTATATTGATAAGGTAATACAAAAGTGTATGAAAAATATTGACAAAAATTTAAAAATATAATTTTTCGTATGCAATATGATAGCAACTACCATCCCATGAAATTTTAACTTAGTATGATACTTGTGCATGGAGAAACAAAAAGATATGTTCAATTAAGGGGTGAATTGAGCTAAATACACTATTTTGGTGGGTAAACTGAACCAAACAATAGTTTTGAGGTTATCCAGACTTTGGCTATACTTGAGGGAAATAATTTGAACTTTCTCCTTAATTTTATCTTTGTGTTATACAACATCATGTTCTTCAGCACAGTCAGCTGCATGATTGATCGTGTCTTTGATTTTGTCTGTGTTCTACAACATCATGTCCGACTGTAGTGGACGAAATTTTTTAGGAGTTTTTTTAGCTTAAAATAATACCCATTATTTTCTTCTATGGCCATTAGTTGAAGGGTACTTTAGTAATTCTACTAAAATTAATGTTTTTTATGCATATAAATTTATGTATTACACTAAAAATTGACTATAGTAATAAGAATGATGATTAGTCAAATTTAAAATAAATCCATATAAAAATTTACTAACATATTAGTTATGATGAAATTTTTATTATAAACTTATTATTTTAATAATATTACCCTTAGTAATAGTCATTAATTGTTAATTTTTGAAATTAAATCTACACAGTTAGATCCAACTTATAAGCATTAGTAGTGAAAAAATAATGACCATTATTTTGGTCATTTTTTACTGTTGGATACATGCTTTTTCTCCTTAAATTTGAGTTTTTTCACCTACTCTCTCCATCTCCAAATAGTTGTCGCTTTTGACTTTTAGATATCATATTTGACCATTAATCTTATTCAAAATTTTTATATAAACATTATTTTACTTTTTGTAATATAATTTAGTATTAGAGATAGTTTAATTATGATATATTTCTTTAAATAGTTGGAAAAAATTTAAATAAAACAGAACGTCAAACGTGATGAAGAGAAGTCAAAATCGAACAACTATTTGGAGACGGAGGGAGTATAAAACACTATTACAAACTATCGTATCACTTTCCTGTAGGCCCACTCCTCAATCCCCATTCCGCTTGCGCATGCTCATTGGCACGTTGCCCCTTCTTCCTCTC
>JAUNZO010003546.1:0-13173 GCA_031894775.1 Chloris gayana | reverse complement strand
ATTAGCATGGCTGAAGGCAACAAGTTCTTTGGGAGAGAAGTGCAAAAATTGAGGAGAGAAGAGGTGAATTTCTTACAAGAAAAAGAAGAATCTCTCACTCAAGCAAGGACCCGATTCCAATCTTTGCTTAAACAAGGACCAGATCTAGGCATAGATGAAAACATGTGTGCCCAAACTTTCTACATGACCATAAACAAGGCATCAAGGATGCATTTGGAACGTGTGTTGCAAAAAATAGTAGCAGTATATTCACTCTCACGAAATTTCTAGTTTCTGGTAGTGGAGCTATTCTGATAGCTCTAATTCTATCCCCTTTATATATTAGGTGCGCGGGTATTAATCAGTCATGCTACACTCATCCAGTTTTTTTATCCCGTTTCTTTTCTTGGATTGAAACATCTGAATATTCTGACTAACTTGTACATGAATCTGGATATTGTGTAATTACATATATGACATGAGCTCTAATATTTCCATTTTTTTGGTCTACAGCTGTGCTAGCAGGATTCAGATAGTGGAGATGATTGTCCTACAAGTTTAGATGCGTTTGAGAGAGATGAAATTCTGTCTTTTTGGCTACATGCATTTATACTTGTAATTCATGAAATACTATTTTAGCCAAATTGGTAATGAATGAACCAGCTGATCCAATCACAAATCAATAGTTATCGTTTTTTTTCTTAAATGCAACAAATTGGGTACATGCGGACCAATGATTAAGTAACACATGGCTCTACCATATAGTGCCATGTGATAGATTGGTAGTTTTTGACACGTGGTCCATTTGTAGATCCACACATTGCCTCCTTGGAAGTTGACACCTGCAATAGCAGCCGACACTGGCCCATCCACAATTGGAAATGTGGCCAAACAACAAACTGAAACGTGGCCTGATGATGGCTGGATACATGGTTACTTTTGTAATCAACATGTGTCGTAAACCATATCAGATCCACACATGATATTGCAGTGTCACACTGCCACGTTCATACTGTGATGGTGTGGACATGTGTTGCAAGCCACGTCAGAAGCTTTAGAATGACAAAACTAGAGATGACAATTCGGATGGCAGGTGCAGATCCCACCGGATTTTGCACACATTGGCACGAGCGCATGAACAATTTTCCACCCACAAAATGCAGCTGCCTCCGCCACTTCATGGGACGGATGTAGGATGATTTCCTTCCAACTAGTGTAACCCGCATTCCCCGAATCTTGACACGGTTTGAACTGTAGACATTGTTTCCACTCACCTTCTTGTGCCTTGTAGTGGGGATCCCCATCGTCGCATGGGGAAAATACCACCAGCGTGTGAGTGAGAAAAAGGTCAGCTAGCACAGCCGCGCACAATTATTTGTTTGTTGGATTCTTTTTGTATGAATCTAAGATGATTACTTTAGTTACATGTTGGTTCTAATTATGAACATGTTGTGCAATATTCATTGCGGTGTTTATTTTCATATACTTTTATATGTAGGAACCCTTTATTCCAGGAAGGAATAATAGCCCAAGACTCAATCGGTCAACGAGGCTAGCTACACTGAGCAGGAACAAATGTAAATTAACCGTGCCAAGAACTGACGAACGCAAGCAGCTCTTTTTTCTATAGCTGCTGTCCCCTTATCGGGCAGCAGGTGCCTGTCCTGTCTCGTCAATATCGTGCTTGATCGCTCTGCCACACGAGCAGAAGCAGCACCGGTTCCTCCGGGTCTTGCTGTTGATACCCGATTTCCCCTTCTCCTCGTCCTGGTTCTTGTTTTTGTTGTTGGCCTGCTCCACCATCGTCTTCAAGCTATCCGGTACTGGCAGCCACCCCTTATTCACCAGATTGAACAGTGGCGGCACCGATAACAGCACCATGAAGCAAAGGTTCGGCAGCGCCCTACGACCATCATATATCATCACACTTATTAGATTATACAGCACAATTATATGATTAATTATAATTGTCAACAAAATAAAAATGGAAGGAAAGCAACATGTGACACTGCACAATTGTTATATATGTTCCCGATCGCCTCGACTACCTGGCCATGTAGACGATGCAGACGAAGAGGATACAGGTGATGACGATGACGTAGATGGAGGAGTGGACGTCGCGCGTGGAGCCGGCGACGTAGGCTCCGAGGAGGCTCATGAGGTCGACCATGGTGGCGAGCACGAGCGCCGCCACCTTGGCCTCGGACTCGTAGAACCGCTTGTTGAGGAGCAGGAGGATGATCACCAGCGACGTCACGAGCGCCGTTGCGTTGAAGTAGTAGAAGGTGAGGTACCGCTTGGGGACACGGTCGTACAGCACCGGGTTGCCGGCCTGGTGCCCGTTGCTGTCGTCTTGCCAGAAACCGCCGGGAGGGTTCAGCCCCGCCTGGTACGTCACCGACGCGGCGAGGGTGGCCAGGACGATCAGCCATCCGCGCATCTCGCTGAGATCGGCGGCCCCGCCGCCGCCGGTGGCTGTGGCAGCTGATGTGATGGCTATCTCCTTCTCACCATGACGAGGCACACAGGACTCGGACATCGCAGCACTATATGCACCTAGCTAACCATTAATTGTTTGTGTTTCTAAGTTTCTTCCTTTGATTTTAGAGATTGTGTTATATATAGGATGGGCATGGGGGATTCGATGGCGCTAGCTCTGGCCGAAGGATGAAGCGAGGTAGCTAGGATGATGGGCTTTGCTTGCTTTGTTTATTGGCTTTATTCTGCTCTGCCAAGTGCCAGCCATTCCAGTCACGTTGCAAGAAAGGAATACAATAATGCATAAAACATAACTAGATGCGTTCAACCTTTTTTTTTCATTTTATCTTGTTCTGGTATATCTTGGATAACTGAACAGTGAAATTTTTCAGCAGCATCTATCTGAACATGAAACTATATATTGTCCCTACCATTTCTCTTTACTAAAAGATCATAGTATCAACTTGTGTTGTTTATAGGCTCTAGTTATTCAAGTTGTCAATAAAGAAGGTAGTATGAAAGGGTCTTTCCTTGATATGGTCCATGTTTTTTAGATAATGGAACAAAAGGTCCCAGCCTCTACACCATTGAAAATGGTGTACAAAGGGGAGCTCTTAGGCTTACAAATCACTCCATGTATATGTTACATATACTACCACATTGACTCATAAGAGTAACTCCAGCTGCTCCTCAATCCCATCAGTGTGATGGCACTACTGCATGCTCATGGCCTTATAAAAAGGAAGTCATTTGTGTTGTCCTGACAGGTAATAACTTTAGTGTGCAAGACATAAGAGGACGAGGGTACGATGGAGCAAGCAAGCAACATGCAAGGAGATCAGAATGGACTGAAGGCAGCAGTAATTTCGTAAGTAGCGAATGACAAGTAAAAGTTACCAAAGGTTAGTAATTTCTCGAAACTAGCCCGCCAAACAAGAGAACCCCATGCATGTCATCACACAAATTGATAATTTGTCTTGGAACATGTGGAAAGCAGCCAACAATTTTTTGATTCAGGATCTCAAATTACAGTTGTATTACTGGCTGGTACTATATATCAGTGATTACCATTAGTAATTACAGCTGGTGGTACCACCGTCTCGCTTTCCGACCGTGCAGCGCAGACGCGACACTGCGGCTCCTTCCCGCGCCGGCCATCGATGTAGTGCTGGTACACGTAGGAGAGGAATCCCCAGAGCGCCATGAGCATGGCCACGATCTTGATCCCGGTCATCTTGTCCCCGAACAGCGCCACCGCAAACACCGGCACCAGCGGCAGCCCCACGGTGGCCGTCACGTTGGCGAACAGCGCCGACACCCTCGAGATCAGCCGCACCGACCCCACCTGCGCCGCCTGCCACGCCACCGCCATGCCCACCACCGCCGCCACGTACCTCCCCCTCCCGCCGCGGAACGCCGCCGCCTCCGCCGCGATGGTCCGCCACTCCCCGACGCGAACATCCCCGCCACGCACACCGCCGACGCCGCCACGCTCGGGTACAGCTGCATCTTGAGCACCCACCGCAGCGACCTGGACCGGATCACCGTCGCGAAGGTGAGCTCGTAGAGCGAGAGCACGAGCGCCACCGTGGCGGAGGCCCCGAGCGTGATCACGAACCCCGCCGCGTACTTGCCGGCGGCGGCGGCCTCGCCGGAGCCGGCCACGCCGAGCAGCGCGGCGGAGAAGGTGAGCACGGCGACGGAGTTGGCGATGAGCGGCGTGAACCGCTGCGCGTTGATCAGCCGCGACGTGACGGCGTTGAAGGCGAGCTGCGTGGCGGCGAGCAGCGAGAAGGTGGAGACCGGGAGGTACTCCAGCCCGTACGAGTACATGAGGTTGTTGAGGCCCACCAGCACGCCCAGGCCGGCGTACACGGCGCACATCGTGCCCGGCGCCGGGCGGTGCGCCGCCGGCGGGGGCGCCGGCGTCAGGAGCAGCGGGACCGCCAGCAGCGGCGCGCCGCCCGTGAAGACCAGCGTGTTCAGCCACTTGCTGTTGCCGCCCGAGTTGTAGTAGAGCCGGCTCAGGAGGGTGGCCACGGTGTTGCCGCACACCAGCATTGCCATGTCCACCGCCACTGTCATCCACCACCACATGCTGCCTCTCCTCCACCGCCCGCCTTTCGCCTCATCATCTTCTTGTTGGACAGGTTCTTCGGTCATCCCTGATGAGTCTAGCAAATTGATTGTATAAATGCAAAACACGTTTAGCTTCTTTCTTTCTTTCTTTCTTTCTTTCTTTCTTGCTTTTGTCTACTAGACTAGACAAGAGGAACTGAAGAACAAATATTGCTAGAGGAACCTGAAGAACACATATTGATTGCACCCCATTAGCATCTTTATTTTTCTCTTGTCTTAACAAGAGGAACTGAAGAACACATATTGCCTGATCGTTTTTTTTCATAAATTTACAAGCAGTGCGTATACAGGATTTGTGCAAAAATCTTACCTCTTAATTGGATCACCTAAGCTACACGGGCGTTCAGATTTTTTATTTAGCTGACAAAGGTGGAATAAAAGCAGTTTTTTTTACTTGTGAAAAGCCAGAGTGGAACCAGTGCTGAGAGCATAAACGTGGATGATTCTTTTTCCTGCTGGCTCAGGACGGCAGTGTAACAAGAATAATTACAGTCTAAGCTGCTTCCCCAAAAAGAATTACAGTCTAAATAAACTGGACACAGTCTAGAGTCTAGATCGCATAAGAAAAATTCAAATGGCAAGACTGTAAGCTTACTGGTTTATGAAAAATTCAAAATCAGGGAAGAAATACGAAAACCACAACAAAATCAGGAAACAAATATGAAAACCACAGCAAAGCAAGCAGATAAAGAAGAGGTTGCTCGGTGGAACGTACCTCTGACCTGGAGCTGAATCTCCTGTGTAGGTGCCATAGTGCCGCCTGAAACTCAAACACAACGAAACTACAAAAGGATGAGAGACTCCTGCCGTACCCCTGCAATGCTCCGGTTGTTTGCCGCCCTTTTTGTACTCGCTATTAGTAATGAACAATGAACGTCATGCTCGGTTGGTTTCAACCCTTTTTGCACTAGTAATGAAAAATGAACGTCATGCTCCTTGGCACCATATGTATGGATATGGATCCCAGCATTTAGTAACGACAAAGGGCCATCTATTTCCCGTGTCGCTTCCATTTGTCAGTCAGATGACTGATCAAACTACGTAGATAAAAAAAAGTCGCGTATTAAGCTGTGCCGGATATATTGTTTTCCATTATCTAAAAACAAAATGTATTACGATTTTGTGAGCGTTTCTTGCATCGCACTAGGACCCCACCCATCTCAGAGTCGTCAGTAGACACATTCTGGGCAATTAATGAATGCTTAATAACTCCTGACCCCCTTTGCAATCAAATCGGTATCATCCTATCAGGCATAACTTTTGCCGTCTGATTAAAATGCATTCCCGGCAAGGTCAGGCAATATGGATACGAACGGAATGATCTTACTGCTAGGACTATCCCTCTTCCCTAGAGTAGTTTTTTCTCCTTTTTTTCTTCTTTTTTTTTTTCGAGCGAAACGGGGGGTTTACACCCCACCTTATATTGCATCGAACTAGTGAACAGTATATGACTATTGCACTTTACAAGAGGGCGGAAGCCGTGTCCAGCCAAACCCCAGGGCGGGGGGAACTATAGGTATAGAGGATTTACACGAGGCGGGAGGAGAGGTAGGAGCGCCATACACGGATGGCGCTAATATGTACATTCTGTCTGTACCGATGACCCCAGAAGTCGAGGTCGTGTAACAGCAGCTGGATGTTTTCCGTGGTGTCGGTGTCGGCACGGCTGAAGACGAGGTCGTTGCGGCACTTCCGGACCCGCCACGGGAGCATGAGGGTGATATCCGGCCGGACGCGAGCAGACCTGCGGACTTGGGCAGACAAGCGCCCAAGGGTAGTGGACATGTGCGGCCGAGGAGTCGATGGAGAGTCTGTCGAAGAGTTGCGCCGCAGGTCCGCAGTGGAAGAGCATGTGGTCCGCCGTCTCGGGGACACCGGCGCACCGAGGGCAGGATGCCTCATCTTGCTTAATGATCTTCTTGTGGAGGAGATTCGCCCTCGTTGGTAGACGATCATGACACAGGAGCCATGCGAAGAACTTGAGTTTCAAGGGGACGCGCGTGCCCCGAGAGGATGACGCCGTTTGTGTCCCGTGCGCTCGTAGCATGGAGGGACCTGTAAGCTGCAGCGAGAGGAGAAGATGGTCGAGCCATCCCGGACGTAAGTCCGAGCATCCGACCCTTCGTTAAGTTCATAGCCATGAGTTAGTGCGCAAAGCTCCGTGAGTTCCTCGCTCGCCGTTCGGGACGGCCTGCGGCGTAGTGGGAGCGCCGCGTCGCCAAGAGCGGTAGCGACGCAGGCGTGCGGGTCGGTGGAGTGGGAGAAAGAGCTGGGAAGTGGAGGCACGGGGGCCGACAGGGAGCCAGTCATCGAACCGGAAGGAGGTGGCGCGGCCGTCGCGAAGCGCGAACGCGGGGTGAGAGCGCGGAAAGTTTGGGTGAGCTCCGAGATGATAGAGGGGATGTAGGAATCGCCGAGGCAGCGGTGACATGCGGTTGATCTGCGATCGAAGCTAGGTTAGCCACGGGAGGGTTTCGGCGCCAAAGAATTTGTGCACGAACTTGAGGAGGAGGCATTTGTTTTGGGCAGCCAAGTCCTTGACCCCAAGGCCACCTTCGTGGCGGGGGTGCAAGCTCGTTCCCAAGCGATAAGGCATTGAGAGCCGGAGCAGCGAGTCCTCACCGGTCCGGAGGAAAGCACGCCAACGCCGATCGATTGCAGCAATCACCCCTTTGGGCAGGGGGAGAGCACACATGTGGTAGACAGGAAAGCTAGAGAGAACCGCGTTAACAAGGGTGAGACGGCCACCTTTGGAGAGGAGGAGCCCTTCCGGCCGGCAAGGTATTTATCGCATTTGGCGATGAGCGGCGAGAAGTCGGCATTGTGAAGCTTAGTGGGGGACAAAGGCAAGCCCGGGTAGGGTTGGGGGAAGGAGGAGATGGAGCAGCCAAGAGTCGCGGCCATAGCATTGGCGGTGTTATCGTCGAGGTTCATAGGGACAAAGGTGGACTTGTGGTAGTTGATTATCGAGGCCGGTGGCTGAGGCAAAGTCATGGAGGATCTTTTTCAGCTCTCGACGTTCGCGAGGTCCCCGCGGAGGAGGATGAGGGTGTCATCGGCGTATTGGAGGACAGCGGGAGGAGCATCGTCGACGATGGGGTGGAGGAGACGGCCGTTGTGGTAACGATCATGAATTAGGCCCCGAAGAACGTCGGCGACTATTATGAAGAGGTAGGGCGAGAGAGGGTCGCCCTGGCGCAGGCCTTGACGGCAATTGATCCGGTTACCGGGGACCCCATTCGGAAGGACAGCGGTTTTACCGGTGGAGAGAAGTGAGGAGACCCAAGAGCGCCACTTATCATCGAGCCGCGCGGAAAGGATGCGGTCGAGGCTTGACCGGTTAATGGAATCGAACGCCTTGCGAAAGTCGAGCTTGAGGACGACCGTGCGGACTTTGTGTTTGTGGCGAGCAGGTGAGGAGCTCCGCGGCCGGGGCAAAGTTGTCGAGAGATGCAGCGCCCTTTGATAAAACCGGATTGGTCCTCGGCGACGAGATCGCGGATGTGAAGTTGCAGGCGCGACGTAAGAACTTTGGCAATGGCTTTGACGATGCTCCCCTGGAGGGAGATGGGGCGGAAGCTGTCGGCGGTGCGGGCGCCGTCTTTCTTGGGGAGGAGAACAAGATGCGCCCGATTGAGTCGCGTCAAGGTTGAGGTCCCCATGGAAGAAAGCATCGAAGAGGTCGGTCATGTCTTGGCTGATCGTCCGCCGGAAGAACCGAAAGAAGGCGGGTCCGAACCCGTCCGGGCCGAGGCTGGAGTTCATGTTCATGTCCCGTGAAAGGCGGCCCGAAGCTCACTAGGGGTGAAAGGGGAGGTAAGGTTGTCGAGGTCGGGGGTGTGGGAGGGGTAGATGGAGGAGAGGTTGAAGGTCCAAGCTGCTAGGGAGGCCGTGCGAGGAAGGGAATTGTAGTAAGAGTGTAGGATGGAGGCTTTGTCGGTGTGGGAGCGGAACTCGATGCCATTGTCCTCAAGGAGCTGGACGGTGTTTTTCCTTAGCCGGTGCGACGCGTGGGCGTGGAAGAATTTGGTGTTCTCGTCACCTTCAACAGCTACACGGACCTTCGAGCGAGTCCGCCAGTAGTAGAGTTTTCGCGGAGGATGGTGTCGAGGGTTTCGATAGCCGAGGGAACGGAGTAGCGCTTCCGCCCGGGTTAGGTGGCGGTATTCCTCCGAGGAGGTCTAGGGCGTGGATGATGGCTTTTGAATCGCACTCGCGCTGGGCAATCGGGCTTAGGGATTTCTTCCAGCGCTTGCGGGCGCGGCGACAAAGCTTAAGTTTGAGGGTTACGCGCTTGGCGGGGTCGGGGTGAGTGCAGCTAGACCGGACGGAGTGGAGGGAGTCCGGAGATCTTGGTGAACGGCCCAAGACCGGTCAAAACGGAAGTAATGCCCACGGGGACGGTGGTGGACACGAGAGAGGGAGAGGGGCGTGTGATTAGAGACGATGCTCGTGACGGAGGATAGAAAAGTGCTTGGGGAAGAGAGCACTCCAGGCCATATTGACGAACACGCGATCTTGGCGAACGAGTGTCGGCCGTTCCCGCTTGTTGGACCAGTGTAGGCACGGTCTCGGAGCGGAATCTCAATGAGGCCGAGGGTGTTGATGGCGTCGTTGAACATGGTGGCCTCTCCAAAGGAGAAGTTGTCGGTATTCTTGTCGGCGGGGACCTGGTTAGGTTGAAATCGCCAAGGACCAGCCATGGCGTGCATGCGTGCTCGGGAGAGAGAGACGAGAGTTTCAAGAGGAAAGCTGCCTTCTCTGCCGGCCGAGTAGGAGCGTAGACATTGGTCACGCGGAGGGGCGAGGCGTCCAAGGAGGACACGTGATACGTGGTTGGGGTGAAAGCGCCGCAGGTTGTGGACGTGAGGGGTAGGGCGGCGGGGTCCCAAGCCGAGACGATGCCGCCGGACGTCCCGACCGCCGGAACGGCAGCATGGTCGGCGAGATGCGAGGGGAGGAAGCTGCGGAGTTTGCGCGGGTCAAGAGAGGAGAGCTTGGTTTCCTGAATGGCGAGAAAAGAGAGGCGTAAGGGTAGGAGGTCAGCGAGGACGAGGCCACACTTGTCATTGTCGTTGAGGCCTCTAACATTCCGGGAGCAAAAGCGAATGGTTTTGTTCCTATCCATAAGCACGGGAGTCACCATGGTGAGAGAGAAGCGAAGAAAACAAACGAGGCCCGCACTTGCTTAAGGGAAGGGGTTACAACGACACAAGCACGGGTCATGACACGCAGGTCGGACAACGTTACGTAACAAGCTAGGGAACCTAGCGGCACGGTCGCACGCGGGCGTCCCGTGAAGCCGGGATGAGTACGTAAAGGAAACGGCGATAAGCGCCGGAGGAGCTAACGACGAACGGGGTGTGCGAGCCCCGGTTGGAGGCGTGTCGCTGGAGGCCCGAGAGCGGGCGCGCCACAAGGTAGCCGGAGCGAGACATTTAGCCACGGGGCACCACCACGGCGTCAAGCTCCGCGAGGCGGCGACGCGGGATGCAGGTACGTCCCATCCTTTTGAGCTTGGATGCAGGGATGGCCGAGGGCGGAGGGCGCGCGCGAACGCCGGAGTCCTCCGGGGCGGTTGCCGGGGACCCGGAGACCCCGGCCATGCTGAACTTAGCCGCCTTGGCCTTGGCGGCCTTTTCCACGACGGAGACGTACTTCGCGAGCTCCGCGGCGGCGAGCCGGGAGCTGCGGCGCAGCTTGAAAGCGCTGTCCGCCTTGGCGCTTGCGGCGCGCGCGGCCTTTGCGGTGAGAGGCCTCATGGTCGGGGTCGAGTCGGGGCCGTCGTAGCCGGCGAGCGTCCACCGAGGGGGAGGCCGTCGGAGTCGCCGTCCGAGACCGAGTCCTGGTCCGGCTGCGGCGGCGGCCATCCCACGGCCGTACCACGGGAGCGCAAGGCGAACGGGAGGAAGCAGAGCAGCAGAGGCGGAGCCGGGGCCGCCCGCGTGGCACGGCGCGAGCACTTGAAGGAGCCGAGAACGGTCCTCGCGCTCGGTGCAGCGCTTGGCCAAGATGCTTGCATGAAGAAGAGCCGGCGTCGGGCGACGCGGACGAAAACCGCGAGAGGTGCCACGGCCCGGTCGTGGCTTGGCCGGCGCACCCATTGCTCCGGTTGGGGCCGATGTAGAGGTTGTCGTAGGCGAAGCCGCGGAGGGAGTAGCGAGCAAAGTTGTAGTCGAACGGCTCCGGCGCGTCGGCCGGCGGGTACCGTAACGGACAACGAAGAGCTTCAGCTGCGGAGCCGAGGCCGTTGTCGAAGTTGCGCACGAACGGGGTTGGGGGAACCTCGCGCTCCTGTCCATCTTGACGACGAGACGGAGGTTGGAGTAGTCGTCGCCTTGCATGTTGCGCTGATCGACGCAGATCGGGTGGCCGATGACGCGGAAGGCGGCCATGACGTGGCCCTCGAACCGGTGCTCGAGGGAAGTCGATGGCGACCACGTCGAGCGTAGAGGTCCGCCTCCACGGAGAAAGCGGTTGTCGGCCTCCTCGTGGCGCTCGAGGACGACGGTGCGAGACCCGACATGCGGCCGGCGACGGGGTGACCGTGCGCTCGCGGACCGAGGAGTTGGGAAACTCGACGAGGAAGGCGCCGCGTGACGAGGGGCGGAGCGTGTGCGGCGGGTTGCCGGCAATGTCCGCCCGGGCGCGCCGAACGGTCATGGCCGGAGCGAAAGAAGCGCACAACGAACGCAAAGGCGAAGCGCTTGGCCGACATCTCGTTGCCGCGCGGCGGGGAAGACGGCGGCGGAGTCGCGTCCGGCCTCGTCGGACGGCGGCGAGTGGCGGGCGGCATGCGGGTAGGGCGTCGGGACGCGGTCCGAACGTGGCGACGCGCACCCGCGGCCGAGCTCTCGGCGTTGGCGCGCGGGAGGGCCGCGTCAAGCAGCTCGGACTCGCGGTCGGCGTGGCACTGCATGTCGCGAGCCCGGCGAGGCAGCCGATCTTTGGGGCGGAGTCGGAGTGCGTTGCGGCGAGGGACCCCGCATAGTCTCCGTCAGGCCGCGGCCACCTGCTCGGCGCGGCGGCGGGCGAGGTAGCGCAAAGCATCCGAGGACGGCGAGCTCATGGCGCGCTTCGCGAGGGTGACACGAGGCGTAGAGCGGGGTGGTTGCTTGCACTCACGGCTGCGGTGGCAGAGCGGAGGCGATTAGAGCAGCGAGCCGGTTCGCGGCAAGCTGCGACGCGGTGGTCGAGAGCCGGGCAGCGAAAGCAACGGTTGCGGCGTTGGGGAGGAGAGGGTAAGGGGCTAGCGGGGGTTTTAAAAGCGGCGCAGAGTTCATGGGGGGAGGGGAGAGAAGCGCGGCACCGTAGGCTGGCGTAAGGCGTCGCTCGATGAGGGGACGTAGCGACGAACGGCGCGGCGGTCAAATCCGAGGCGGCATCGCGGGCAAGGGGAGGTTGAACCGTGGGTTGGGGCGAGCGGACCTGTTCTACGTGCACCGTCGGGGCGCAAGGCAAGGGGCTACGAGAGGGACGGTGCATGGTCCTGTTGCAAAGGGTTGGGAAGGGGAGGTAGGGGAGAGTTAAGATTTGAGTGACGGGGCGGTTGGGCGCAGCCGCGCGCGGCGCTCGTCGAGCCGCGAGCGGATAGTTTCGGGGCTCGGTGCCGGTCGGGGATGGGACAGGACGAGTGGGAGGAAAGCAGGCCGAAATCCGGGGCGCGAGGAACCTGGCCCGGGGACGCATGGGCTTCAAGTTCGGAGAGAGGTTTGAAATCTCCGCGCGAGATCGCGGGGAGGCGGAGCCACTGTCGCCGCGAAGGACGTCTAGGGAGAGGGCGGGCGGAAATGGCCAAGTCGGGAGCCGAGAAAGGGGTGACCGTCACGGGGCCGCAGGCGAGGGGGCCATGGATCACGATGTGGTTAGCAACAGATTGGGAGGCCGCACGGACAGCAAAGACGCCGGGGGCCACCTCATCTATCGGGAACGGATCACGAGCCGGAGGGCCGAGCCGGAAGCGGAGGGAGGATTGAACGAACGAGGGGGAAGGCGGACGAGGGGAAACTACTAGGACCCGGAAAGTGCCCGGCGAATCGGAGCTAACAAGAGAAGGCACACTAACAGACACAGCAATGAAACAAACGAAGGACGGAGTCACGGAAGATGTCACCCGGGGAGGGCTGGGCCTTCTTCCGATCTTTGCCGCATGATGCGCGGCCGCGCGATCGCCGGGGGCTTGAGGCGCTGTGGCAGAGCCGAGCTTCGGGTGGCGTGGCAAGGATCGGCGGCGCGGAGGAGGACGGCGGCGGCGGCGGGGTCGGCGGAGGCGCCGAGGAGAGGAGCCGCGAGGAGCCGCGAGGCATCCTTGACCGTGGAGCCGCCGAACGCGGGGGCTCTGCTTCTTGCCCGGACGGCGCGGGCGGGCGGCCGCAGCATCGGTGGCGCCGGACGCATGCCGCACGAGGGGCGCGGGAGGAGGAGCCGGCGGCGTCTGCGTCGGAGCAGGGGGCTGGAGGCGGCGGCGGTTGCTCCGCCAGAGTCGCCAGGTACGGACTGGCTCGAGGGGAGCCATCGATCCCTCAAACCTAATACTACGCTTCTTACCTAGCTGATGATGATTTGATTTCCAGGCGT
>JAUNZO010003545.1:0-20291 GCA_031894775.1 Chloris gayana | reverse complement strand
GACCCGCCTCACGAAGAGGCGTTTCCGTCTCCAGGATCATCATGGGTGGCATCACGCGCTGTGATACCCGATATTACGACATACAAACATAAGCATAATGCAATGAATATAAGTACAAGTCTTACATTCATCCCAGTACAAATGTACATCGTAGTCTCGAAACATCGAAGCTAATAAGTTTGGAAAACAACTAAACAGACGGAAGCAAATAAGATACAATCGCTCTCTCGGCGATACATCACGGGCATCCGGCAGAGACAGATGTTCCTGCCCTAGAACATCTTACCGGCACATCAACTCCTCTACTCGTCCGGACCGCACCACTCCCAAGTGTAGTGGCCGTCACCCGAAGTCCGATCCTCGCCGGACGTCATCTCCGGCGTCGAAGTCATGCACGACGGTATCCTCTCGAAAACCACATAGAGCAAAGCCCCGAGCAACTAGAGCTCAGCAAGACCGACCCGTCAAGGTGGCCATCTACAGCCGACTCCTAGGCATGCAAAGGCCAGGGGATAGGATACATTTAAGCACTAAGCTGGCCTACAAGTGCATCCTTACTTTCAACTTTTAGCAGTTTAATTGAGTTGCTCGAAAGAATAAATTTAATTTGCACTAAGCTACTGCATTACATGTTTCCAAACAAGTAATTAAGCAATACAGCAAATTAATCGTAGTCATCATCATCTTTGTTTCTCTTCTTACTACGTTCCGGCGCAGGGACAAGTGGTACTCGTTCATCGTGAGGGGCAGCGATTCGAATCGATTTACATCCTGCAGAGAAAACCCGACTGCACGTCACATACGCACTTCCCGAAGCCGCATGAGACAACCTTTCCCAGCCGGCACTCGTCGTGTTAGTCGGGCCTAGCTCCCCGAGAAGGGTCCCCACGCGATGCCGTCCCGGACGTCATCCGTGAGTAGAGTGCTCCCTTCTCTCCTCCCAAATTCCTGCCAAGTAACCAAGGGAGTAGGGTATCTCTCTAACATACAGCGACCATCGGTACGTCGGTTTCATCGGGCCCATCAACACCAGCATGCAAGCAGTACGTTCAAACTTAATCCACATGGGCTGGACACGACGCGGTCCTTGTGTGCACGGACGGGGCTACAACCTTGAAGACTCTTTCAGTCCTTCACTTTCCACCTAAGTTGCCCGTCCGGCCTCCAATTTTTCCATTCTCATCTTGATACTCAGCATCGTGTCCCAAAAAGGTGATTGTCCTATCTACGAGTGGTCTCCATACCACTCGACGGATCATCGCCCTAATTAAGCAAGCATCTAGCGTAGGGTGATCGAACCAGGATAAACAGGATCCTATCGCATGCTAGGGTTTTCATCACAACTCCCGTAGACCTAATGCACAATACGGACCTACAAGCATAGTGATGAAAATAAAATACTTAAATTAAAAGGTTGTGCACCGGGGCTTGCCTTGAGCTTGACCCTGAACAGCGGGGTCAACAACAGCAGCAGCTTCCGGCGCCTCCTCGCCGGTTACCACGTTCACCACCGCAGCTACATGATGCAAATGTGATGTGTAAAAATTTGATGAAAACATGGCATTGAATATTTTACGGAATACGTGCGGATTTCATCAAATACATTTAATTCATGAGTATAAATTAACGTGCTGTCCAGCAGGGTGAAGATGATTTAAGGTGATTATTTAATTTAATCTCCTTCATCAACTCCCATGAAGCATTTAAATCATTATCGCATGTGCAAGAGAATAATTCAATAATCCTAGCAAAACTAGGTAAAAATAGCAATTAAATTGCTCCTGGTCCTTAGGCACATGCTATAGATAATAATTAAATTAAGCTTCATAATTTGGGGTAATTAAATAATTAATTAAGCCCTAATCTTGAATCTCCAAAAAGGAAATTAACTCAATTAATTTACCTCTGATAATGTAAATTTAATTGCACCATTAAATAGTACAAGTCTCAAGGATTCCAACAAACTTTGGTTTACAATTTTTCGAGATCTATAGCTCTAGATATGAATTTTTGAAGTTGCATGAATTTTCTGACATTTTATTTGAATTCTGAAATTTCGAAAGGGTTTAAAAAGTCTTGAGGGCTGAATTCAGTCAACTTGGGCCGGCCTGGCTCGCCTAGCGGTCCAGCGCGCTTGGTGGCCTGTGGGTCATGCACGGCCCAGCACGGCAAGCAGGCCGCGAGTGCAGCGCTTGGCCCAGGCTGCATCACGAGGGGCAGCTCGAGCTGCAGCTCGGCCATGGCGGCCGGAGTCTGTCGCAGACGGCGGCGGCTCGCCGGAATGGGTCAATCGACCATGAAAAATTGAAATAAAAATACTAGCATGATCCAGAGCTCGACGCGCATCCATTCAAAAAGATCCCGAGACCAAGGGCTCACCGGAAGATGGCCGGTGACGAAGCACGCGTGAGCTCGCAGTCCGAAGACGTTCGGCGAGGTCGTGCGCTTCGTATGATCCACCAAATCGTGTGCCGTTTCTTCCTATAGCTTCGTGGAAGCGAGTAGAAGACCGGCATTGAGGTTTTTGTTGATGGAGATGGCTGAAAGTGGGGGCGCGACGGAGGAGCAGAGGCGACGGACGGTGGCGGCCGGGGAAAAGTGCAACAACGACCGGTTCCGAAGAGGATGAATTTCCGAGTGGCGTCGGATGTGCGAGTTGAAGAACTTGCCGGAGTAATTTGCCAAATACTTCTCGCTCGGTGGACGGATGCGGATGAGGCTTCTTCCTACGGCTCCAGCACACCGAGGCGCATCTATGGTTTGTTGTGGCTCGTGTTGGGACGGTCCGTGGCTGCCGGACGGGTGAGCTCGGTGGAAAGCGTCAATGGAGCTTGGTGGCGGCGGAAATGGGGAGAAAAATGTCTAGGGTTAGGGTTTCCTCGCCCGGGGTTTAAATAGGAGGTGGAGTTCGGCCGGCCGTGGCGGTCATGGCCGACCGGCGTGGGGGCAACGCCGGCGTACGGGCGCCACGCGGCACAGAGGCGCCGGTCATTTCCTGACATACGATGCAGCGAGAGAGAAAGAGCTGACAGCTGGGACCCGCCCGAGTTTGACTTTTTCGTCGGTTTTCCAATTTCCTGCTACTTAGAAATTCCAAAACAAAACCTTCCCAGGCTCAATTTACCAAAACAAAATATCCACGTGATCTCCACGATTGTCCCGAATTTCTGAGATGTCAAACGCCTCATAAACTGCCCCAGGAAAAATCTCATAAATTCGACAAAAAGACCGTTTTCAGGGGTTTAACCAATTTATTTGGGGCATCAAACGTTTGAGAAAACCAGTGGCGTTTGTCCTAGATTTTTCATTTGACATGCTCTACAACATAAATTTTTGGTTGACCATATTTGTGTTGTAGAAATTTGAGTTGTAGTTCAAACCAAAGTGTTTTTGAATTTAATCACTGCCCAAAACACTTTGCATGTCAATGATACTTCTTGGGTAGGTTGATCTAGTCCTGAGATTAGTTTTAAAAATGCTAACTCGAAACATTTGGACACGGAGTGTCACAGCCCTCCCCCTTAAAGAAATCTCGCCCCGAGATTAGGCTCAAGTACAAAGGGGGTGGTTTATATACCTCCGGGTTCGAGCGAAAATTTCGGGTAGTGAGTGCGAAGAAAATCTTCCGATTCCCACGTAGCCTCCCTCGCGGAGTGGTGACTCCACCGAACCTTGAAGAATTTCCGAGTGCCATTTCGGGTAACTCTTTCCTTTGTATCGACAATCTTGACCGGCCGCTCGTAGTATGACAAATCGGGCTGCAATGGTACCACTTCATCCAGCACTCGGTCAACGGGTGCTTTGAGACACTTCTTCGGTTGCGAGACATGGAAGACGTCATGCACACCGGCGAGCGTGTCGGGTAATTCAAGCTTGTAAGCAACGGCACCACATCCGGCCACAATGGGGTAGGGTCCGATGTAACGCGGTGAGAGCTTGCCTCTCACGCCAAACCTTTGTACACCCTTGGTCGGCGAGACTCGAAGGTATACAAGGTCACCCACTTCGAACTCAAGCGGTCGGCGTCTTTTATCCGCATAGCTCTTTTGTCTTGATTTCGCTGCCTTGAGGTTTGCTTGTATTTCCAACACTCGCTCCTCGGCTTGTTGCACCAGTTCTGGCCCAAAGATGGTTCTCTCTCCGGACTCGGACCAGCTGAGGGGAGTACGGCATCGGCGACCATAGAGAGCCTCAAACGGTGCCATCTTAATGCTCTCTTGGTAGCTATTGTTGTAAGCAAACTCGCCAAAGGTAAGCATTCATCCCATTTCTTGTCGTGATCCGAACATAGGCTCTCAACATGTCTTCCAATATCTGATTTACTCTCTCCGTTTGCCCATCGATCCGTGGGTGGTAAGCTGAGCTTCGAATCAATTTCGTTCCTAGGGAAGCATGCGGTTGCTCCCGAAACGTCCCACAAACTGTGTTCCTCGATCGGAAATGATTGTCCTCGGCACACCATGCAAACATAGGATCCGCTCGATGTATAACCGAGCATACTTCCGAGTCGTGAACCGGGTGCTCACGGGGACGAAATGTGCCACCTTGGTCAAACGATCCACAATTACCCAAATAGAATCAAACTTCCGAACTGTGGTAGGCAAGCCAACAATAAAGTACATGCTGATGTCATCCCATTTCCAAGATGGTACGCTGAGTGGCTGTAACGGCCCGGCGGGTCTCAAATGATCAGCCTTGACCCGACGACAAGTGTCACACTCAGCGACGTAACGAGCAATCTCTCTTTTCATCCTTGTCCACCAATACTTCGTCCTAAGATCATGGTACATCTTATTGCTGCCGGGATGCATAGCATACTTGGCTAGGTGAGCCTCATCCAACATCTTCTTACGTAGCTCGAGAACTTTCGGCACCACGATGCGGTCTTTGAACCAAACAACTCCCGCATCGTCCTCACGAAAACATGACACTTGCCTATCTCCCTCTTTTATCCTCCTCTTGAGATGGGCAATGCAAGTATCAGCTTTCTGCGCTTCTACCACTTCATCGCGCAAGGTGGGTATCAATGCCAAGTTGTAGAGCGACCCGTGGGGCACAACTTGGATGTAATGCCCATCCGCGATCGACCGAGTGGCCTCGAAGGAGGTTACAATGTGCCTTCCTCGCTGAGTGCATCCGCCACAACATTTGCCTTGTCAGGGTGGTAGTGCACTTCCAACTCATAATCTTTAATCAATTCCAACCAACGGCGCTGCCTCATGTTCAGATCATCCCGAGTGAAAATGTACTTCAAGCTCTTGTGATCGGTGTAGATGCGAACGAGATTGCCCAACAAATAATGTCTCCACACCTTTAGAGCGAGTACCACTGCTGCTAACTCAAGATCATGGGTAGGGTAGTTCTGCTCGTGCTTCCGGAGCTGTCGGGAGGTATAAGCAACAGCTCGACCCTCCTGCATGAGAACTCCACCCAAACCTCTGCCCGATGCATCACGAGAAAACATCAAAGGGCTTCTCAAGGTTCGGCTGTGCTAGCACTGGGCGGATGTCAACAATTTCTTCAAACTCTCAAAGGCTTCCCGACAAGCCCGACTCCACTCAAACTTCTTCTCTTTCTTCGAAGCTCGGTCATAGGTTTGGCAATCTTGGAGAAGTTCGGGATGAACCTCCGATAATAGCCTGCCAAGCCTAGGAAGCTGCGAACCTGTGGTACTGATTTCGGAGCTTTCCAATTAAGCACGTCCTGCACTTTGCTTGGATCAACGGATATGCCCTCCTCGGAAATGACGTGACCCAAGAATGGAACTTTCTTAAGCCAGAATTCACACTTGCTGAATTTAGCATACAACCGGTGATCTCGCAATCTTTGGAGAACAATGCGAAGATGCTCGGCATGCTCTTCCTCGGACTTGGAGTACACCAGGATGTCATCAATAAAGACTACCACAAACTTGTCAAGCTCGGGCATGAATACCGAATTCATAAGATACATGAAGTGTGCCGGTGCATTGGTCAACCCAAAAGACATCACCATATACTCATACAGGCCGTACCGTGTAGAGAAGGCTGTCTTAGGCACATCTTCAGCCCCGATCTTGATCCGGTGATAGCCTCGAGCGCAAATCAACCTTCGAAAATACCTTAGCTCCCATCAACCGATCAAACAAAATATCAATGCGAGGCAATGGATACTTGTTCTTGATCGTGACTGCATTGAGGGGCCGGTAATCCACACATAAGCGCAAAGTCTTGTCCTTCTTCTTGACAAATAGAGCCGGACATCCCCAAGGTGAGGAACTGGGTTTAATATAACCTTTGTCCAACAGTTCCTGTAATTGCTCTTTCAATTCTGCCAGTTCCTTGGGTGCCATTTTGTACGGCCTCTTCGAGATCGGAGCCGTGCCTCGGCTGCAACTCAATCTTGAACTCGATATCTCTGTCCGGAGGCATTCCCGGAAGATCCTCAGGAAATACATCAGGAAACTCACGGACAACTGGAATATCGGTCGGACCCTCGACAATAGCTTGATGTACTGCGGGAGTACAATTCTTAGGGTAGGTCAGTCGAAGGACATCCGGACCATGCGATGGAGAATTCAAGCTGACGGTGAAACCATCTATATCTAACACCGCCTTGTGGTATTTCATCCACATCATGCCCAATATCACATCAATATTACTGCCAGGAAGAACAATGCAATCTGTGGGGTATACCTTAGTCTCGAAGGGTGACTGGTGCCCATCTAACCTCGTCTCTAGCGGTGATCCGACCACTAGCTGCCTTTATCAAATACGAAGATCTCATCGCGCTATGGCATAACCCAAACTTTTCCACAAACATGCTACCGATAAAATTATGCGATGCTCCAGAATCAAATAAGACCGGTGTGGGGTAATCCCGAACGAGAAAACATGCCGGCTAGGACAGGGCCATCCTCGGGAATCTCTTGGACCGTAGTGAAATTCACATGACCAACTTTTACCGTGGTCGAGTTGTTGTCTCTGTTGTTACCATTGTTTTGGGAGTTGGGGCCCTTATTCTTATTATGATTAGGGCAATCCCGAGGAAGGTGTACAGGGCGACCACGACGATAATAAGGAGGTTTGGTTTGGGGATCCTGCTGCTACGGTGGCTGGCACCCAATCCTGCTCCGTGGTGGACAAGGTGCGGGAGCATGAAGTGACAACTGTTGATGTTGTCTCCAGTGAGGATGAGGAATTGATGCAATCATGTGTGTCGAACAGTACCGTTGACCACAGGGATCATTGTCTACCATACGGTACTTTTGTGGCGGTGTGTTGTCCGATCTCATTTCACTAGCGGACCTCTTCCGCTCTAAGCTGGACCTTGCGAAGACCATCCTCGATAATGATGGCATTGTTCACAAACTCCGCAAAGTTATCAGTCATGTTAAGGTTGAGGCTGTGCTGTAACTCTGCATTCAGTCCTTCCATGAAGCGTTCCTTACGCTTCGCGTCCGTGTCGACCTGCTCCGGAGCGTACATAGCCAACTGATTAAAATGCTGGGTGTACCCCTGCACGCTGTGGTTGCCCTGGGTGAGAGCCATGAATTTCCTAGCTTTCGTGCGTGTGTCTCCTGCAGAAATGAAGTGAGCGCGAAAAATCCTCTAGAAGTCCTCCCAAGTCACCCGACCGCAAACGGCAGAGTGGCTAGGTGGGTAGCCCACCAAGCACTAGCGACGCCCTCCAGCTGCTGCGCGGCAAAGAGTGTCTTCTGCAAGTCGGTGCAGCGGAGCAATCCAAACTTGGACTCAGCAAGGCGGATAAAATCCTCCGCCCTCATCGGCTCTCCCGAACCGTCATACCTTGGTGGCTGAGTACCCGGAAAATCCTGATAGGTGTTGTCTCGCGGCGGGACATTGTGGGGTTGGCGGCCACGGTTACCGTCACCTCCCGCATGCTGTTGACGGAGCTCCATAAAGAACTCGTTCTGTTGCTGCTGATTTCCCGCATCGCCGTGAAGAACTGTGCCATCCTCTCAACGGGGTTTACCGGCAACGGTGGTGGTGGTGGGTCATGGTCCCTGCGTGCCATCCAATTGCCATAAGGACATAGTCACGACGGAACATGCTACATGTGCGTCGAGCTTGGCAAAATCTGAATGTGCGTCATGTCCCTCTCGTCAATAGCTTGATCACTAGTCCCGGTTGAAGCGTGTTCCTCCTTAGCAACAAAACTATCGATCTCGAATTCCAAACTGAAAAGGCTATAAGTCCTAGTTTGGAATCGGAGAATAACACCTAGATGATGCTCTTATGAGTCACTTAGGTATTAAGAAAATGTTGAACCTGCTCAGTAGGTTTTACATGTAGTTTTTGGTGATGAAAAATAGATCAAGGGTTTTGTCGTACTAGGTTGCTCAAAGCAAGGATTTTGTTGAGCAACCACAATCGCATAAGCATAAGGTTATCAAGGGTTGAAGGACTAGCAATCTCGCTCATGATTATCTATTAATGCACCTAAGTTTCACCGGTGGTTTGATGTGACAGGATGCATAAGTATCATGGATTGCAAGTGCCAGATGATGGAACACACGCATGCGGTGATGCTCGTGTAATGGTGCACTTGCATAATGTTTATGGTGCATTTTGGCATGGTGCATAATGGTGCATTTGTCATGATGTACCGGTATATGCACATGAAATGATGCAATCCCCATGATGCATATATGATGAGTTCATACGATGCATATGCAATGATGTTCATGTCAAGATGCATATGATTATATGGTGCACACATGAATGTCATGTCATATGCACATGTTATGATGCATTCGTGATGCTTCGTGCATATTCATGATGCACATGATGATTGATACAACGCAATTACATGAGATTGCAATGGATACCATTTTAAGTTATAGATGTGGACATGACTCGTGCTGTCAAATTTTAGTTGATTGAGCAAGAATAGGGTCGTACAAGGTAGTATAAGGCTATCCTTTCTCGAAACTGGATTCACAAGGTTTGTTGGCAAGGAAAGACAGTTATAAGCAGTTGATGTGCCGATGGAAAAGGAATGTCATAGTTTCAACATTTTGCGAAAGCACATCAAACTCAAGGAAGAAGTTCTTCGCATTACACAAGGAGGCGGTAATGATAATATCAAAGGTATGCTCGGGTCACGTAGCCAGGATATGTCAACGGAGAGGGCGATATGGGAGGTTCCAAACACTTCAAAAACTAGTAGTACAAAGGGTTTTTGAAAAGCAACAATCAATAACTCCCAATCTTATAGATGCCAATTGGAAACTAATATCAAAGATCAAAACTTCATCTAGTGATAAGGTCTAGTAACGCAAGAAGGCAAGATGATCTCACATCAATGTTGTCTTGAGTGAAAATGCAACAACATGGCTCATTTCACCACTTTTCAAAATCTGCACCATGCTATCCAATTGGTACAGTCAACAAAACTGAAGATTTCGACCTAGAAATCCACAGAATTGGACCTTCCAAAGACTAGAAAAGTTTTTTTTTTCTTATCCTCTGAGATTTCCAACAAGTACTCATTCACTCCTATCCGATAAATGAGCTAAAAGTTATGAACAAAATTCGACAAACTGTCAACTCTGGAAACTGCAACCTGAGTCTTCATATTCAGTTAGGAAAAACTGATATTTCAACCCGGAGAGCAGCAGAATTGATTCTCCAAAAGAATACCAAAGTTGTAGCTCGTGTTCCAACAGTTCCGACAAGTACTTATTTAGCCCATTCCGACGCACGAGCTAAAAACTATGCTCAAAACTTGACAGACTGCCAATTCTGAAAACAGCAACCTGGACAGTGCACAAAACTGACAAAATGGACCAGGTAGACTCAAAACGGGTCCTCCAAATGCATACCAAAGTTGTATCTCATGTTTCTCCCTTTCCATAAAGTACAAGATCACCAGTATCCAATTCATGAGGACAACGATATGACTGAAAATGTACAGGCATACGATCCTGAAACAGCACAGAGGACTTTTCAGTTCAGAAAGATGAACCTGACATTTCGACCCTGCAAAACTCGAAATCAGCCTTTCCTCAGACTACAAAAGTTGAAGCTCGTGATCTAATCTTTCCAGAAAGTGCTCATTTGCCTTATTCCGACAATCGAGCTGGGAGTTATGGGGAAAACCAACCAGGCTGTCGTTCTGAAAAACAGACACAGCACCTCTGAACAAAGCAGAGCATAACTCCCTCTCTCTGGATCCAAACATCACCAAACCACGTCCAAAAATTAGTTGACTTCTCTAAGTTTTCAGAACATTTAAAATCACTCAAATCCAAGATTCGAGCAGAAAGTTATGGATTTTCTTTGCCTAGCGAGTTTCTGAAATTTCCGAGATTACAAAATTCAGATTTTTAGGTTTGCCATTTTTATCATGAATGCACCTTAGCCATCCTATTCGTCCTCACCACGAAAGAAACAAAATATTTATACCGTCTCAACGGTGAACGCATTTCGGGGTGGCAACCCGCACTCAATCACGTAAGTCAGTCTAAATTATCGACTCACACCTACTAGCGTTGTTATGTACCTGCAGAAGATTCATTCCAGAAACAGTACATCAAATTCAAAAGAAACTACAAAAATAAGCACAGTTCTACAAGTAACGATCCATAGGAAGGATCGCCCCGTGGTATGCCACGAGCCAACATTGTCCCGTATTCTCCGTCCGCGGGCACGGACCGCTAATTTAAATGCAGACATACCCGAGCCACAGCCGTAGATGCAAGTAATTAAACAATCATAACCCAGGGTTAGCTTTGCCACTGTTACGACTAATATAGTCCTTACGGGCACGTCCTCACACGGTAACGTCCTAGTTTTCGAAAATAGGCTGCTTAAGGTGTTGTAATATCCCCATGACGGCTCGATACCACGCTGTGACAGACCCGCCTCACGAAGAGGCGTTTCCGTCTCCAGGATCATCATGGGTGGCATCACGCGCTGTGATACCCGATATTACGACATACAAACATAAGCATAATGCAATGAATATAAGTACAAGTCTTACATTCATCCCAAGTACAAATGTACATCGTAGTCTCGAAACATCGAAGCTAATAAGTTTGGAAAACAACTAAACAAGCGGAAGCAAATAAGATACAATCGCTCTCTCGGCGATACATCACGGGCATCCGGCAGAGACAGATGTTCCTGCCCTAGAACATCTTACCGGCACATCAACTCCTCTACTCGTCCGGACCGCACCACTCCCAAGTGTAGTGGCCGTCACCCGAAGTCCGATCCTCGCCGGACGTCATCTCCGGCGTCGAAGTCATGCACGACGGTATCCTCTCGAAAACCACATAGAGCAAAGCCCCGAGCAACTAGAGCTCAGCAAGACCGACCCGTCAAGGTGGCCATCTACAGCCGACTCCTAGGCATGCAAAGGCCAGGGGGATAGGATACATTTAAGCACTAAGCTGGCCTACAAGTGCATCCTTACTTTCAACTTTTAGCAGTTTAATTGAGTTGCTCGAAAGAATAAATTTAATTTGCACTAAGCTACTGCATTACATGTTTCCAAACAAGTAATTAAGCAATACAGCAAATTAATCGTAGTCATCATCATCTTTGTTTCTCTTCTTACTACGTTCCGGCGCAGGGACAAGTGGTACTCGTTATCGTGAGGGGCAGCGATTCGAATCGATTTACATCCTGCAGGAGAAAACCTGACCGCACGTCACATACGCACTTCCCGTAAGCCGCATGAGACAACCTTTCCCAGCCGGCACTGTCGTGTTAGTCGGGCCTAGCTCCCCGAGAAGGGTCCCCACGCGATGCCGTCCCGGACGTCATCCGTGAGTAGAGTGCTCCCTTCTCTCCTCCCAAATTCCTGCCAAGTAACCAAGGGAGTAGGGTATCTCTCTAACATACAGCGACCATCGGTACGTCGGTTTACTCGGGCCCATCAACACCAGCATGCAAGCAGTACGTTCAAACTTAATCCACATGGGCCGGACACGACGCGGTCCTTGTGTGCACAGTACGGGGCTACAACCTTGAAGACTCTTTCAGTCCTTCACTTTCCACCTAAGTTGCCCGTCCGGCCTCCAATTTTTCCATTCTCATCTTGATACTCAGCATCGTGTCCCAAAAAGGTGATTGTCCTATCTACGAGTGGTCTCCATACCACTCGACGGATCATCGCCCTAATTAAGCAAGCATCTAGCGTAGGGTGATCGAACCAGGATAAACAGGATCCTACTCGCATGCTAGGGTTTTCATCACAACTCCCGTAGACCTAATGCACAATACAGACCTACAAGCATAGTGATGAAAATAAAATACTTAAATTAAAAGGTTGTGCACCGGGGCTTGCCTTGAGCTTGACCCCGAACAGCGGGGTCAACAACAGCAGCAGCTTCGGCGCCTCCTCGCCGGTTACCACGTTCACCACCGCAGCTACATGATGCAAATGTGATGTGTAAAAATTTGATGAAAACATGGCATTGAATATTTTACGGAATACGTGCGGATTTCATCAAATACATTTAATTCATGAGTATAAATTAACGTGCTGTCCAGCAGGGTGAAGATGATTTAAGGTGATTATTTAATTTAATCTCCTTCATCAACTCCCATGAAGCATTTAAATCATTATCGCATGTGCAAGAGAATAATTCAATAATCCTAGCAAAACTAGGTAAAAATAGCAATTAAATTGCTCCTGGTCCTTAGGCACATGCTATAGATAATAATTAAATTAAGCTTCATAATTTGGGGTAATTAAATAATTAATTAAGCCCTAATCTTGAATCTCCAAAAAGGAAATTAACTCAATTAATTTACCTCTGATAATGTAAATTTAATTGCACCATTAAATAGTACAAGTCTCAAGGATTCCAACAAACTTTGGTTTACAATTTTTCGAGATCTATAGCTCTAGATATGAATTTTTGAAGTTGCATGAATTTTCTGACATTTTATTTGAATTCTGAAATTTCGAAAGGGTTTAAAAAGTCTTGAGGGCTGAATTCAGTCAACTTGGGCCGGCCTGGCTCGCCTAGCGGTCCAGCGCGCTTGGTGGCCTGTGGGTCATGCACGGCCCAGCACGGCAAGCAGGCCGCGAGTGCAGCGCTTGGCCCAGGCTGCATCACGAGGGGCAGCTCGAGCTGCAGCTCGGCCATGGCGGCCGGAGTCTGTCGCAGACGGCGGCGGCTCGCCGGAATGGGTCAATCGACCATGAAAAATTGAAATAAAAATACTAGCATGATCCAGAGCTCGACGCGCATCCATTCAAAAAGATCCCGAGACCATGGGCTCACCGGAAGATGGCCGGTGACGAAGCACGCGTGAGCTCGCAGTCCGAAGACGTTCGGCGAGGTCGTGCGCTTCGTATGATCCACCAAATCGTGTGCCGTTTCTTCCTATAGCTTCAGGGAAGCGAGTAGAAGACCGGCATTGAGGTTTTTGTTGATGGAGATGGCTGAAAGTGGGGGCGCGACGGAGGAGCAGAGGCGACGGACGGTGGCGGCCGGGGAAAAGTGCAACAACGACCGGTTCCGAAGAGGATGAATTTCCGAGTGGCGTCGGATGTGCGAGTTGAAGAACTTGCCGGAGTAATTTGCCAAATACTTCTCGCTCGGTGGACGGATGCGGATGAGGCTTCTTCCTACGGCTCCAAGCACACCGAGGCGCATCTATGGTTTGTTGTGGCTCGTGTTGGGACGGTCCGTGGCTGCCGGACGGGTGAGCTCGGTGGAAAGCGTCAATGGAGCTTGGTGGCGGCGGAAATGGGGAGAAAAATGTCTAGGGTTAGGGTTTCCTCGCCCGGGGTTTAAATAGGAGGTGGAGTTCGGCCGGCCGTGGCGGTCATGGCCGACCGGCGTGGGGGCAACGCCGGCGTACGGGCGCCACGCGGCACAGAGGCGCCGGTCATTTCCTGACATACGATGCAGCGAGAGAGAAAGAGCTGACAGCTGGGACCCGCCCGAGTTTGACTTTTTCGTCGGTTTTCCAATTTCCTGCTACTTAGAAATTCCAAAACAAAACCTTCCCAGGCTCAATTTACCAAAACAAAATATCCACGTGATCTCCACGATTGTCCCGAATTTCTGAGATGTCAAACGCCTCATAAACTGCCCCAGGAAAAATCTCATAAATTCGACAAAAAGACCGTTTTCAGGTGTTTAACCAATTTATTTGGGGCATCAAACGTTTGAGAAAACCAGTGGCGTTTGTCCTAGATTTTTCATTTGACATGCTCTACAACATAAATTTTTGGTTGACCATATTTGTGTTGTAGAAATTTGAGTTGTAGTTCAAACCAAAGTGTTTTTGAATTTAATCACTGCCCAAAACACTTTGCATGTCAATGATACTTCTTGGGTAGGTTGATCTAGTCCTGAGATTAGTTTTAAAAATGCTAACTCGAAACATTTGGACACGGAGTGTCACATTATCATTAGCATGGCTGAAGGCAACAAGTTCTTTGGGAGAGAAGTGCAAAAATTGAGGAGAGAAGAGGTGAATTTCTTACAAGAAAAAGAAGAATCTCTCACTCAAGCATGGACCCGATTCCAATCTTTACTGAAACAAGGACCAGATCTAGGCATAGATGAAAACATGTGTGCCCAAACTTTCTACATGACCATAAACAAGGCATAAAGGATGCATTTCGAACATGTGTTGCAAAAAATAGTAGCAATATATTCACTCTCACGAAATTTCTAGTTTCTGGGAGTGGAGCTATTCTGATAGCTGTAATTCTATCCCCTTTATATATTAGGTGCGCGGGTATTAATCAGTCATGCTACACTCATCCAGTTTTTTTATCCCGTTTCTTTTCTTGGATTGAAACATCTGAATATTCTGACTAACTTGTACATGAATCTGGATATTGTGTAATTACATATATGACATGAGCTCTAATATTTCCATTTTTTTGGTCTACAGCTGTGCTAGCAGGATTCAGATAGTGGAGATGATTGTCCTACAAGTTTAGATGCGTTTGAGAGAGATGAAATTCTGTCTTTTTGGCTACATGCATTTATACTTGTAATTCATGAAATACTATTTTAGCCAAATTGGTAATGAATGAACCGGCTGATCCAATCACAAATCAATAGTTATCTTTTTTTTTCTTAAATGCAACAAATTGGGTACATGCGGACCAATGATTAAGTAACACATGGCTCTACCATATAGTGCCATGTGATAGATTGGTAGTTTTTGACACGTGGTCCATTTGTAGATCCACACATTGCCTCCTTGGAAGTTGACACCTGCAATAGCAGCCGACACTGGCCCATCCACAATTGGAAATGTGGCCAAACAACAAACTGAAACGTGGCCTGATGATGGCTGGATACATGGTTACTTTTGTAATCAACATGTGTCGTAAACCATATCAGATCCACACATGATATTGCAGTGTCACACTGCCACGTTCATACTGTGCTGGTGTGGACATGTGTTGCAAGCCACGTCAGAAGCTTTAGAATGACAAAACTAGAGATGACAATTCGGATGGCAGGTGCAGATCCCACCGGATTTTGCACACATTGGCACGAGCGCATGAACAATTTTCCACCCACAAAATGCAGCTGCCTCCGCCACTTCATGGGACGGATGTAGGATGATTTCCTTCCAACTAGTGTAACCCGCATTCCCCGAATCTTGACACGGTTTGAACTGTAGACATTGTTTCCACTCACCTTCTTGTGCCTTGTAGTGGGGATCCCCATCGTCGCATGGGGAAAATACCACCAGCGTGTGAGTGAGAAAAAGGTCAGCTAGCACAGCCGCGCACAATTATTTGTTTGTTGGATTCTTTTTGTATGAATCTAAGATGATTACTTTAGTTACATGTTGGTTCTAATTATGAACATGTTGTGCAATATTCATTGCGGTGTTTATTTTCATATACTTTTATATGTAGGAACCCTTTATTCCAGGAAGGAATAATAGCCCAAGACTCAATCGGTCAACGAGGCTAGCTACACTGAGCAGGAACAAATGTAAATTAACCGTGCCAAGAACTGACGAACGCAAGCAGCTCTTTTTTCTATAGCTGTCCCCTTATCGGGCAGCAGGTGCCTGTCCTGTCTCGTCAATATCGTGCTTGATCGCTCTGCCACACGAGCAGAAGCAGCACCGGTTCCTCCGGGTCTTGCTGTTGATACCCGATTTCCCCTTCTCCTCGTCCTGGTTCTTGTTTTTGTTGTTGGCCTGCTCCACCATCGTCTTCAAGCTATCCGGTACTGGCAGCCACCCCTTATTCACCAGATTGAACAGTGGCGGCACCGATAACAGCACCATGAAGCAAAGGTTCGGCAGCGCCCTACGGCCATCATATATCATCACACTTATTAGATTATACAGCACAATTATATGATTAATTATAATTGTCAACAAAATAAAAATGGAAGGAAAGCAACATGTGACACTGCACAATTGTTATATATGTTCCCGATCGCCTCGACTACCTGGCCATGTAGACGATGCAGACGAAGAGGATACAGGTGATGACGATGACGTAGATGGAGGAGTGGACGTCCCGCGTGGAGCCGGCGACGTAGGCTCCGAGGAGGCTCATGAGGTCGACCATGGTGGCGAGCACGAGCGCCGCCACCTTGGCCTCGGACTCGTAGAACCGCTTGTTGAGGAGCAGGAGGATGATCACCAGCGACGTCACGAGCGCCGTTGCGTTGAAGTAGTAGAAGGTGAGGTACCGCTTGGGGACACGGTCGTACAGCACCGGGTTGCCGGCCTGGTGCCCGTTGCTGTCGTCTTGCCAGAAACCGCCGGGAGGGTTCAGCCCCGCCTGGTACGTCACCGACGCGGCGAGGGTGGCCAGGACGATCAGCCATCCGCGCATCTCGCTGAGATCGGCGGCCCCGCCGCCGCCGGTGGCTGTGGCAGCTGATGTGATGGCTATCTCCTTCTCACCATGACGAGGCACACAGGACTCGGACATCGCAGCACTATATGCACCTAGCTAACCATTAATTGTTTGTGTTTCTAAGTTTCTTCCTTTGATTTTAGAGATTGTGTTATATATAGGATGGGCATGGGGGATTCGATGGCGCTAGCTCTGGCCGAAGGATGAAGCGAGGTAGCTAGGATGATGGGCTTTGCTTGCTTTGTTTATTGGCTTTATTCTGCTCTGCCAAGTGCCAGCCATTCCAGTCACGTTGCAAGAAAGGAATACAATAATGCATAAAACATAACTAGATGCGTTCAACCTTTTTTTTTCATTTTATCTTGTTCTGGTATATCTTGGATAACTGAACAGTGAAATTTTTCAGCAGCATCTATCTGAACATGAAACTATATATTGTCCCTACCATTTCTCTTTACTAAAAGATCATAGTATCAACTTGTGTTGTTTATAGGCTCTAGTTATTCAAGTTGTCAATAAAGAAGGTAGTATGAAAGGGTCTTTCCTTGATATGGTCCATGTTTTTTTAGATAATGGAACAAAAGGTCCCAGCCTCTACACCATTGAAAATGGTGTACAAAGGGGAGCTCTTAGGCTTACAAATCACTCCATGTATATGTTACATATACTACCACATTGACTCATAAGAGTAACTCCAGCTGCTCCTCAATCCCATCAGTGTGATGGCACTACTGCATGCTCATGGCCTTATAAAAAGGAAGTCATTTGTGTTGTCCTGACAGGTAATAACTTTAGTGTGCAAGACATAAGAGGACGAGGGTACGATGGAGCAAGCAAGCAACATGCAAGGAGATCAGAATGGACTGAAGGCAGCAGTAATTTCGTAAGTAGCGAATGACAAGTAAAAGTTACCAAAGGTTAGTAATTTCTCGAAACTAGCCCGCCAAACAAGAGAACCCCATGCATGTCATCACACAAATTGATAATTTGTCTTGGAACATGTGGAAAGCAGCCAACAATTTTTTGATTCAGGATCTCAAATTACAGTTGTATTACTGGTGGTACTATCAGTGATTACCATTAGTAATTACAGCTGGTGGTACCACCGTCTCGCTTTCCGACCGTGCAGCGCAGACGCGACACTGCGGCTCCTTCCCGGGCCGGCCATCGATGTAGTGCTGGTACACGTAGGAGAGGAATCCCCAGAGCGCCATGAGCATGGCCACGATCTTGATCCCGGTCATCTTGTCCCCGAACAGCGCCACCGCAAACACCGGCACCAGCGGCAGCCCCACGGTGGCCGTCACGTTGGCGAACAGCGCCGACACCCTCGAGATCAGCCGCACCGACCCCACCTGCGCCGCCTGCCACGCCACCGCCATGCCCACCACCGCCGCCACGTACCTCCCCTCCCGCCGCGGAACGCCGCCGCCTCCGCCGCGATGGTCCGCCACTCCCCGACGCGAACATCCCCGCCACGCACACCGCCGACGCCGCCACGCTCGGGTACAGCTGCATCTTGAGCACCCACCGCAGCGACCTGGACCGGATCACCGTCGCGAAGGTGAGCTCGTAGAGCGAGAGCACGAGCGCCACCGTGGCGGAGGCCCCGAGCGTGATCACGAACCCCGCCGCGTACTTGCCGGCGGCGGCGGCCTCGCCGGAGCCGGCCACGCCGAGCAGCGCGGCGGAGAAGGTGAGCACGGCGACGGAGTTGGCGATGAGCGGCGTGAACCGCTGCGCGTTGATCAGCCGCGACGTGACGGCGTTGAAGGCGAGCTGCGTGGCGGCGAGCAGCGAGAAGGTGGAGACCGGGAGGTACTCCAGCCCGTACGAGTACATGAGGTTGTTGAGGCCCACCAGCACGCCCAGGCCGGCGTACACGGCGCACATCGTGCCCGGCGCCGGGCGGTGCGCCGCCGGCGGGGGCGCCGGCGTCAGGAGCAGCGGGACCGCCAGCAGCGGCGCGCCGCCCGTGAAGACCAGCGTGTTCAGCCACTTGCTGTTGCCGCCCGAGTTGTAGTAGAGCCGGCTCAGGAGGGTGGCCACGGTGTTGCCGCACACCAGCATTGCCATGTCCACCGCCACTGTCATCCACCACCACATGCTGCCTCTCCTCCACCGCCCGCCTTTCGCCTCATCATCTTCTTGTTGGACAGGTTCTTCGGTCATCCCTGATGAGTCTAGCGAATTGATTGTACAAATGCAAAACACGTTTAGCTTCTTTCTTTCTTTCTTTTTTTTGGTTTAGACAAGAGGAACTCCAGAACAAATATTGCTAGAGGAACCTAAGAACACATATTGATTGTACAAATGCAGCACCCCATTAATTAGCACCTTTTTCGTTTTTTTTTCATAATTTACAAGCAGTGCGTATACAGGATTTGTGCAAAAAATCTTACCTCTTGGATCAGCTAAGCTACACGGGCGTTCAGATTTTTTATTTAGCTGACAAAGGTGGAATAAAAGCAGTTTTTTTTACTTGTGAAAAGCCAGAGTGGAACCGTGCTGAGAGCATAAACGTGGATGATTCTGATGCTGGTGTATGTCTTTTTCCTGCCTGCTGGCTCAGGACGGCAGTGTAACAAGAATAATTACAGTCTAAGCTGCTTCCCCAAAAAGAATTACAGTCTAAATAAACTGGACACAGTCTAGAGTCTAGACGCATAAGAAAAATTCAAATGGCAAGACCGTAAGCTTACTGGTTTATGAAAAATTCAAAATCAGGGAAGAAATACGAAAACCACAACAAGATCAGGAAACAAATATGAAAACCACAGCAAAGCAAGCAGATAAAGAAGAGGTTGCTCGGTGGAACGTACCTCTGACCTGGAGCTGAATCTCCTGTGTAGGTGCCATAGTGCCGCCTGAAACTCAAACACAACGAAACTACAAAAGGATGAGAGACTCCTGCCGTACCCCTGCAATGCTCCGGTTGTTTGCCGCCCTTTTTGTACTCGCTAGTAATGAACAATGAACGTCATGCTCGGTTGTTTTCAACCCTTTTTGCACTAGTAATGAAAAATGAACGTCATGCTCCTTGGCACCATATGTATGGATATGGATCCCAGCATTTAGTAACGACAAAGGGCCATCTATTTCCCGTGTCGCTTCCATTTGTCAGTCAGATGACTGATCAAACTACGTAGATAAAAAAAAGTCGCGTATTAAGCTGTGCCGGATATATTGTTTTCCATTATCTAAAAACAAAATGTATTACGATTTTGTGAGCGTTTCTTGCATCGCACTAGGACCCCACCCATCTCAGAGTCGTCAGTAGACACATTCTGGGCAATTAATGAATGCTTAATAACTCCTGACCCCCTTTGCAATCAAATCGGTATCATCCTATCAGGCATAACTTTTGCCGTCTGATTAAAATGCATTCCCGGCAAGGTCAGGCAATATGGATACGAACGGAATGATCTTACTGCTAGGACTATCCCTCTTCCCTAGAGTAGTTTTCTCCT